>JAKOOJ010000036.1:3957315-4132315 GCA_022577455.1 Arizona elegans
AGAGAGAGGAGAGAGAAAGAGAGAGAGAGGGAGGGAGAGGGAGAGAGAGGAGAGCGGGAGAGAGAGAGAGGGAGACAGAGACAGAGGGAGAGAGGAGAGAGAGAAAGAGAGAGAGAGGGAGACAGAGGGAGAGGGAGAGAGAGAGAAAGAGACAGAGACAGAGGGAGAGAGAGGAGAGAGAAAGGGAGAGAGAGGGGAGAGAGAGAGGGAGAGAGAGAGAGAGAGAGAAGGAGAGAGACAGAGGGAGAGAGAGGAGAGAGAAAGGGAGAGAGAGGAGAGAGGGAGAGAGGGAGGGAGAGAGAGAGAGGGAGACAAAGACAGAGACAGAGGGAGAGAGAGGAGAGAGAGAGAAAGAGAAAGAGAGAGGGAGACAGAGGCAGAGGGAGAGAGAAAGAGAGAGAGAGGGAGACAGAGGGAGAGGGAGAGGGAGAGAGAGGAGAGAGGGAGAGAGGGAGAGAGGGAGGGAGAGAGGAGAGAGAAAGAGAGAGAGAGAGGGAGACAGAGGGAGAGGGAGAGAGAGGAGAGAGAAAGAGAGAGAGAGGGAGGGAGAGGGAGAGAGAGGAGAGCGGGAGAGAGAGAGAGAGGGAGACAGAGACAGAGGGAGAGAGGAGAGAGAGAGAAAGAGAGAGAGAGAGGGAGACAGAGGGAGAGGGAGAGAGAGGAGAGAGAGAGAAAGAGACAGAGACAGAGGGAGAGAGAGGAGAGAGAAAGGGAGAGAGAGGGGAGAGAGAGAGGGAGAGAGAGAGAGAGAGAAGGAGAGAGACAGAGGGAGAGAGAGGAGAGAGAAAGGGAGAGAGAGGGGAGAGAGAGAGGGAGAGAGAAAGAGAGAAAAAGAGAGAGAGAGAACCTAGGTTATAAACAGCCAGTAAACGGAAGGGATGAGGGAACGATCGTGGGAGATTTCTTGACATGCTCTGGAGCTCTTTTCCCACCTGAAAAGACTCTTCCTGGATTATGCTCACCTCTGCCCCTGTGATCACCCAGTTGTTATTTTCCAGCTCCTGAGAATTTGAATTTTCAGCCATTTTTTTTCATGCCCTGAAATGCTCAAAGATCCACCTGGAAAAGTTAGGAAGGGGGTGGGGGGAAGAAGAAGATGAGAGGTAACGATTTTGGGGTATCTAAAATCCCTTCAAGGTCCCGGCGTTATAAGCAGAGTAGGTTTCAAATTGGTGCTAAACCGACATCAAATAATTGCTAGATCGTCATCATATTTGTGGCTCTTTTCTGGAAAAAGGGCAAGAGAAGAGCAACGAAGGCGATTAGGGGGCTGGAGGATAAAATATACGAAGAACGGTTGCAGGAATTGGGGGTGTCTAGTTTAATGAAAAGAAGGACAATGGGGTGACATGATAGCATCTTCTAATATTTGAGGGGCTGCCCCCAAAGAAGAGGGGGGGGGTGTCAAGCTATTCTCCAAAGCCCCTGAAGGCAGGACAAGAAGCAACGTTAATGGGAACTAATCAAGGAGAGAAGCAACCTGGAACGAAGGAGAACAATTAGCCAGTGGAATGGCTTGCCACCAGAAATTGAGGATGCTCCATCACTGGAGGCTTTTGAGAAGAGAGTGGACAACCATCTGCGTTAAATGCTAAAGGGGGTTGGACTAGAAGACCTCCAAGGTCCCTTCCAACTCTCTTATTCTGTTATTCTAATGGGAGCAGGTTTTTTTTCCACTTGTTTTGCCCAAAGCTCACCAGAGACAGCTCAGTGCAAAAGACTAAGGAGGTCTGGAACCAAAGAGAATAATAATAGAATAACAGAGTCAGAAGGGACCTTAGAGATCTTCTAGTCCAACCCCCTGCTTAGGCAGGAAACGCTACACCCCTTCAGACAAATGGTTATCCAACATCTTCTTAAAAACTTCCAGTGTTGGAGCATTCGCAACTTCTGGTGGCAAGTTGTTCCACTGGTTAATTATTCTAACTGTCAGGAAATTCCTCCTTAGTTCTAAGTTGCTTCTCTCCTTGGTTAGTTTCCACCCATTGCTTCTTGTCCTGCCCTCAGGTGCTTTGGAGAATAGCTTGACTGCCTCTTCTTTGGGGCAGCCCCTGAGATATTGCAAGACTGCTATCATGTCTCCCCTAGTCCTTCTTTTCATTAAACGAGACAAGAGGAGGTAGATGGAGGTAGGTTTGCAAAATTTTTTAAAAAGGGTTACTAAAAACGTAAGTTTTACAGTGTTGATTAAAAGCCTCTTCCCTTCCTTTCCCATCTCATCCAAATTAATATCCTGCACCCGTCTAGCTACGCCTGTGATGAAGCCAACTGCAGTGGAGTGTATGTTTCTTTTTCTTTGTTTAAAAAAAAAAAACATTTATTAGCAGAAGAAAAAGTCTGCCAAAGTCCTACTTTGGTAATTGTTTCTGCCTCTTGCAATAATTTAAAAAGACGACTTTGCTCGAAGCTGTCCTTTGAAGAAATCTTTTGCAAATATAAATCGTTTTAATATAAATATAGTTTCCGGTTTCCTGGCAAAAACCCACCTTTGTGCACAAACACAATCTTTTCTTTTCACAATCTTTCCCCAACCCAAATGTTCTGCCCCATTGCCTTTTTTTCCCAGCCCCCTAATTGAAAGTGGGAGACCCGTAAAAATCGAGCATAAAATGGGAATAAATTTAATAAAACCCAGGACCTGAGGGTTTTATTATTTATTCATCTGTGGTTAACCTTCCTAATTTAGCTTTAAGGGCAAAACCGGAAATCCTTCTGGCGTCTGATCAAAATTGAATAGGGGGAAAAAAAAGAAATTTGACTGGGAAATTATGCTTCAGCTTGACAAACACAGGTGGCTTGAACTGGAAGCGAAGTTTATTGGAAATTGAATAAGGGACAATTGTTTTCTTTTCTCTTGCTGGTCCCAGATGGCCCCAGTAAGTTTTTTTTCCCACTGCTGCTGTTTAGTTTAAAAACTCTCCAGCGAAACTGATGTGTTTTATTAATGTAACTGTGAGAGGGATCTTGGAGTCCTAATGGACGACCATTTAAATAGGAGCCAGCCGTGTGCAGCAGCTGCCCAAAAAGCCAACACAGTTCTAGGCTGCCTCAAGAGCAGCCTATTTAATTAAATTAAATTAATTTAAGTGTTAATACCACTTGGTAAGGCCATACTTGGAATATTGCATTCAATTTTGGTTGCCACGATGTAAAAAAGATTTGGAGACTCTGGAAAGAGTGCCAAGAAGAGCAAGAAAGAGGATTAGGGGACTGGAGGATAAAACATATGAAGAACGGTGATTTCCAAAAATAAACCCATAAATAAATAATAATTTAAAAAAGGAGCCAAAAGTGAGTTCCTGTCTGCAGCATAGTTTTTTATTATTTTTTTCCTCTCTCTCTCTCCAAAGACTCTAAGAAGAGACGAGGGTGTTTTTCAATGCCACTCTGGCTGAGCTATTCTAATTCAAGAGAAAATGCCAAGAATCTAAATTATGCTGGTCACCAGAGACAAGCAGATCAACCCTCGGGAAGCCGAGCTGGCCAAAGTTATAAGGAGCAGGACTTTGTGAGTGTGTGGTTGTGTGTCGGTTGGGGGAGAGGCGACCCCCAAACTCAGAAACCTGTTCGAGCCCAGCAGCTTTGAACGGGAAGAAAAGCAAGCAAAACAAAAACAAAAATGAAAAAAAAAACAAACAAACCCAAAAGAGACAGCAAAACGGGGAGCTCCCGTATTAAAAAGTTAAATTTCTCTCCAGGAATCTCTGCCTGTCTGCCTGCTTGCGAAATTCTTACCACGAGTCTCTCTACCCTCCCAAGAACAGCTGTCGAAGCAAAGAGACAGGCGGGAAGAGAAGGGGGCAAAAAATAGGAAAGGGATATATTTTTAGCTTTGCTGAAGGCAACTTAACAGGTGGAAATGGCTTTGCTGAGCAGAGCAGAGGGGGAAAACAAGGAGCAGAGAGAGGAGGGGGGGGGAGAGAGAGAAAGAGAGAGAGAGAAAGAGTGAGAAAAAGAAAGAGAGAGAGAGAAATAGAAAGTGAGAATGAGTGTGTGGGTGTGAAAGAGAGAGTGAGAAAGTGAGAAAAAGAGAGAAAGAAAGTGAGAAAGAGACTGAGAGATAGAAAGAGAAATAGAGTGAGAAAGAGTAAGAAATAGAGAGAAATAAATAGAAAGTGAGAACGAGTGAGAGTGAGAGATAGAAAGAGAAATAGAGTGAGAAAGAGTGAGAAAGAAATAGAGAGAAATAAATAGAAAGTGAGAACGAGTGAGAGTGTGAGAGAAAGAAAGAGCGAGAAAGAGAAAGTGAGAAATAGAAAGAAAGAGAGAGTGTGTGAGAGAGAAAGAGTGAGAAAGAGAAAGTGAGAAAAAGAGAGAAATAGAAAAAGTGAGAGTGAGAGAGAGATAGAAAGAGAAATAGAGTGAGAGAGAAATAGAGAAAGAAATAGAAAGTGAGAATGAGTGAGTGAGTGAATGTGTGTGTGTGTGAGAGAGAGAGAAAGAGAGAGAGAGAGAGAGAGAATCCCAGGGGGAAAAAATCTGGATATTTTAAGATACAAATAGCCTTAAACAGACACACTGGAAGGTTTTGCTCTCTGCAAAGACCGACTTGGCATCGGAAATGTAATAAAGGAATAGAAACTTGGAGCTGAGGGCCTGTTGGGTAATTCTTAAGGATGCTTTATGCACGGAGGGGGGGGCACACTGCAGAAGGAGAGGTGGGGTCCCACATTTTGCATTCAGGAGGGTCTCTAACAACAGCTTCATCAAAACTTGGCCAAGCCATCTTATCTCTCACTAGTAGAAACTTGCTGTGAGTAGACACAACTTCAGCAGGCCCAGTTTTTTTCCCCCGTTGTGGGGGAAAAACTCCGTCATGCATCGAGGGGGAAATAGGGGGTCCCATTAAAGGTTTTTTCCCCTCCCAAAAAAAAGAGAGGATTATTAGTTCAGAAAGTGCATTCTGCCACTGGCAGGACAAGAAGCCATGGATGGAAATTAATCAAGGAGAGAAGCAACCTAGAACTAAGGAGAAATGGACAACCATTTACTTGAAATGTCATAATACCTCCTGCTTGGGGTCAGACTAGAAGACCTCCGAGGTCCCTCCCAACTCTGTTATACCACGTGGATCTTAAAATTTGCCTCCAGGCTGTTTTTGAGAGCTGCGGTTTGGCCCAATTTGCTTGGATAGTCTTTTTTTTTTTTTTTTAAGTTGTATTTCAAGACGCGTCGACGAGTCTCTGCAGCAAAGGAACGGCAGGGATGGAGCCCTCTCCGCTGTGCCCGCCTGCCAAGCAATCAGGATTATTGCAATATTATTGTTATTTTCACAGCCGGCGACACAATCAAAGGAAGAGCCGGGCTGCCACTTCGGAAGGAAACGCCGAAGGGTAGCATCTTTTTCGACTAACACGTTTTTTTAAAAAAATAAATAAAAATAAAAATAAAAATAAGCTTTGGTGCGTGGCAACTGACGCCTGGAAGAAAAAAAACCTGTTAGCTTTTCCCAGCTTTCTTTGCCAGTTGATTAACAGCCTCTTACAAAGTCCACACGCTGGAAGAAAAAAAAAAGGTGCAAATTCACTGCATTTAAAAGAGAAGGAAATGCAAATATGTGGCAGGAAGCAAGGATGAAAATCCAGAGTTTAAAATAAAGAAAGCTTCTGCCTTTTGTTTACAGCACGAACGTGACAACTTCCAGAGAGAAACTCCAGAGAAGGGGAAGGGAAATGTCACCAAACGGTGATATTTCAGACTCTTAGCAGAAGCCACTTTGCAAACATGGGGTGGAGTGGGGTGTGGGTCTCCTTTGCAAAATCCCACCCCACCCTAAAACGAGGAGTCTCCCTCCCTAGCCTGTTGCAGGATGCCAAGGATGGGCAAAAAAAGCTGCATGTCCCCCGCCCCCCCCCAGATAAACAAAATGAAACAAAATGAAACTCAAGGGAAAACAAATAATAACTCTTTAGCAACTTTCCAGCCTGGTGGGGGGGGGGGGGGGAAAGAAACAAAATAAAAATAGTAGCAGAGCAAGAGAGAGAGAGAGAGAAAAAAGCAACTGGGGCGAAAGATAGGAAGCTTCGCACCTTTCACCCAGTCGGGGGAAGAAGAAGAAGAAAAAAAAAGAGAGATTCTTATCGAAGCGCGCGGGATGCAGGAACCGCAGCATCACCCCGGACGGTTGCCATGGCAACCCTGCAATACCCCCGCTTCATCCTTGCTGGACCAAACTTCATTTCTCGGCTTGGGAAAGTGATTTTTTTCCTGCAGGGAGGGGGGGGGAAACGGCTCTAAGTGGGGGGGGGGGGCTTTGTTCCTCCCCCTCCCCCTCCCCTTTCCCCCCCCACCCCTACCCCCCCCCATCCCATGGTTTACCTTTAATCCAGGGGGCGCCCCGTTTGCACCGAGCCGAGCTGGGGGAAATCCGGACGCGGCTGGCAACTTTTGCATCGCAAAACTTCCTCGGGGAGGATAAGGGAGGGGTGTGGGGGGGAGTGGGTGGGTGGGAAGAGGGGGTGGGCGGGTGGGCGGGACGAGGAAAAAAAAAAGAAAAAAAAAATAACTCGGCAGCCAATGGGGGAGAGGGACTGCGGCGCCAGCCGGCCAATGAGAGGCGCGGGGCTGAGAAAGAGGCTGGTAAAGTTTTCTTAAAGTTGGGGAAAAGTTTAATTAGGGGGGGAAAAAAGAGGGGGGGGGACAAAGAGGAGGGGGGACAAAGAAGGGGGGTTCCCTCCCCCCCCCACTCCCTGCAGAAACCCAGGCCGGAAGCGTTGACTTGAAGGAGGCAGAAATTTCCAATTTTTTAAAAAAAATAAAATATGAATGAAGGTGTGGATTTGGAGAATGACTAAGCTGGATAGAGCTGGAGAAAGGCAGCAACAGCTGAATTAAAAAAAAAAAAGAAGAAGATTTCCCTATCAGGCAGCTCAGCCTTCAACGATTCACAGCTGCTGGGCAAGAGGAGGGGGGGGGGCTAAATAAACTGAGCCCCCCCCCCCACGAGTAGGATTCGCACCCAGGATGTAGCTGGGGTGGGGGGTACGGATGCCAGAGGACCCGCTCCCCTTTTCTCCAAAATAAACTGAATAAAAGCAAAATAAAGGGAGGAAACTTAAGGTTCCAAATTGCTGGGAAGGAGGATAGCATGGTCAGAGGTTCTTCCTTCAAGGGCAGCTGCTGCTGTTACCTAGTTGGGTCAGGAAACGTCTACAAGGAAACAACCCAGCTCACAGAGCATCAAGAGCCCCTTCATTTCTTTCCTTCCTTTTCTTTTTTTCTTTCTTTCTCCTTTTTTCTTTCTTCCTCCTTCCCTTCTCGTTTCTCTTCTCCTCTTCGCAAACCCCACTCTCTTGTAGCACTGAGGATGTTACCTTGTTGGGTCAGGAAACGTCTACAAGAACCCAGCTCAGAAAGCATCAAGGAACCCTCATTTTATCTTTTCTTGCCTTTCTTTTTCTTTCTTTCTTTCCTCTTTCTTCCTCCTTTCTCATCCCGCTTCTAGCACTGATGATGTCAGAGAACATAAAGGACCCCTATTTTTCTTTCTTTCCTTCCTTTTCTTTCTCTCTTTCCTCCTTCCCTTCTCATTCCTTTCTTCTCCTCAAACTCTTGTAGCACTGATGGTTTATCTAGTTCAGGAAACATCTATAAGGAAACAACCCAGCTCAGAGACCATAAAGGATACCTCATTTATCTTTTTCTTTCTCCTTCTTTCCTTTCTTTTTTTCTTTCTCCTCATTCCTCTTTTAACGCTGATAATGTTACCTAGTTGGGTCAGGAAACGTCTACAAGGAAACAACCCAGTTCAGAGACCACCAAGGACCCCTACTTTTTTTCTTTCTTTTCTTTTCTTTCCTTCCTTTTCTTTTTCTTTCCTCCTTCCCTTCTCTGCAAAACCCTCTTGTAATACTGATGATGTTAGCTAGTTGGGTCAGGAAACGTCTACAAGGAAACAACCCAGTTCAGAGACCACCAAGGACCCCTACTTTTTTTCTTTCTTTTCTTTTCTTTCCTTCCTTTTCTTTTTCTTTCCTCCTTCCCTTCTCTGCAAAACCCTCTTGTAATACTGATGATGTTAGCTAGTTGGGTCAGGAAACGTCTACAAGGAAACAACCCATGCTCAGAGGGAATAAAAGACCCCTCATTTATCTTTTTCTTGCCTTTCTTTTTTTTCTTCTTCTTCTTTCTTTCCTCTTTCTTCCTCCCTTCTCATTCCTCTTCCAGCACTGATGATGTTAGCTAGTTGGGTCAGGAAACGTCTACAAGGACGTTTCAAGAAGCTTTCTCTTCCTGAAAGAGCTTTAGCCCAGTTTTAACAGATAAACAAGAAGGGACCTTGTAGGTCATTAGAATTAGGGATATTTCGGAGGCTTTGCCAAAGAGAACGATCAAAATTCACCGCACGGATTCAGACACCGGGGTCCCTCTTCCTGCCAGAAAGTCCATTTTTTCCTGCCTTTCTCTTGTTGGGAGCCAGGAATTTTCCATCCTTCTTTGGATCCATTTCATCCCCGGCCAGCAGAACGAAAACCTCTGATCTCGAGTCCGGTGCCAGGCACTTTTTAAAAATCCTTTCTGGCAACCCAGACTGTCCTGGCACGGGGCACCCGTTGCTTGGTGGCAGTGCCTTCTCCGAAGGGCAGGATAGGATAAAAGGCATAAATCTGTCGGAAGTGCCGTCAAGGGAGGACAAACGCAGGAACACAGGGTGCTTAAAAAGAAAAAGAAAAAAAAAAGAGGACAGCACATTGTGGTCTCTCTTTTTTTTTTTTCTTTTCTTCCCCTGGACCAAAATTTATTTTATTTCCTTCCCTCCCACTCGCGGCATTGGTATACGGAGAGGACTGGATAAGGAGGGCACCTTTAATTCGGGGGCTCTCCAAACCTGGCAACTTTGCGAGTCTGTGGAACCTCAACTCCCAGAATTCCCCAGCAACTTTTAAATCTTTAACAGACTCAAGGGACCTTGGAGGTCATCTAGTCCAACCCCCTCCACCTAAGCAGGAGATCCCACACCATTTCTGTCCAGTCTCTTCTTGAAAACCTCCAGGGATGAAGCTCCCACCACTTCCGAAGGCAACTTCTGCTCCATCGGTTGATTGTTCTCACTGTTAGGAAATTCCTCATTTCCAAGTTGAATCTCTCCTTGGATCAGTTTCCCTTCATTATTCCTTGTCTGGCCTTCGGGTGCTTTGGAAAATAGTGCTGTTATAACTTCGGTCACTAAATGAAACTGGCGGACTTCCAACTCCCAGAATTCCCTAACCACAGTCCACAAATCTTTTTAAAAGTTTGGAGATTCCTATCCTAGTTGATATCGAAGCTGCTCGGCAGCCAATAAGGGAGAAAAGGTAGGGGAAGGGAGAGGGGTTTATAATTTTATTTACTGATTTTTAATTTGCCTTTTTATTGTTTTTTTTATAAATAATTCCAAGACGGCAAACTGTAGCTAATAGTCCTTCCCGTTTTCTCCCACAGCCACTCTGTGAGTTGGGTTGATGGCTGAAGGGAGGGACTGGCCTTAAGTCACCCGGCCGGCTTTCGTACTTAAGACAGGACTAGAACTCACCTACACCCGGTGATTGGTTCAAAGTCACCCAGTTGGCTTTTGTACTTAAGGTAGGACTAGAACTCACCTTCTCCTGGTGATTGGTTCAAAGTCACCTAGCCAGCTTTCATGCTTAAAGCAGGACTAGAACTCACCATCTCCTGGTGATTAGTCCAAGTCACCCAGTCAGCTTTTGTACTTAAGGTAGGACTAGAACTCACTTTCTCCTAGTGATTGGCTCAGTGTCACCTAGCCAGGTTTCATGTCTAAGGCAGGACTAGAACTCACCATCTCCTGCTGATTTGGCCCAAGGTTACCAGGCTTCATGGCTAAGGCAGGACTAGAACTCACTGTCACCTAGTGATTAGTCCAAGTCACCCAGCTGGCTTTTGTGCCTAAGGCAGGACTAGAATTCACCATCTCCTGGTGATTAGTCCAAGTCACCTAGACAAGTTTTTATGCCTAGGGCAGGACTAGAACTCACCATCTCCTGGTGATTCGCCCAAGGTTACCAGGCTTCATGGCTAAGGCAGGACTAGAACTCACCATCTCCTAGTGATTAGTCCAAGTCACCCAGCTGGCTTTTGTGCCTATGGCAGAACTAGAAGTCACTATTTCCTGGTGATTGGCCTGAATATACCCAGGCAACTTTCATCTCTATGTCAGAACTAGAACTCACGGTCTCCTGGTTTCTAATCTGGTGGTACTAACCGCTAGATCAAACTTATTAAGTCCAAGGGGACTTCACTCCAAGCTGAGCCGACGTCTTCTTGTCGTTTTCTCTGCTTTGAGGGATGGAAGTAAGGGAGGGTTTCACAAAAGGGGGACCTCAAGACCCACAAACACATCGGCGTGGAGGCAAAAAAATAAAATAAAAAATCTGAAATTTCGCTGCCCCGTAAGCGAGAGGCTTTTTCAGTTAACGCTGGCTGAAATTGGTACAAAATTCATTTTGTTTTTAATGTTCGCAACATTAAAACACCAGGGAGGGGTTGGGAATGAATCCAGCTATACCTTGCCGTCCCCCCACCCGTCCCTTTTTCTCGCCTCCTCCCCAGTTCTCTTCCCTGCCCCGTTTAATGTCCAGCAAGGATAGAAAACAATGATCCAAGTCACATCAGTGAAGCACTTGAAGGAAAACAAATTCCGACGGAAAGAAAAAACAGACACGGCGACCAACAAACAAACAAACAAAAAAAAAAAGGGTCGAAGTCGGGAAAATTACCGGAAGGCGAACGTAATAATAATAACAATAATAATAACAATAAAAAAAAAAACAGGTCCCAAGTTGGTACTTTTTTTGTGTGTTTTGTTTTAAAGTCTTCGCGTGAGAAAAAAAAGGGCCAGTTTGTCCTTTTTGTCAATTTTTTTTTCTTCTGTTTTCTCAAGAAGACGCCAGTCACTTTTTTTGAGCCACCGAAATGCCGCAGCGGATGCTTCCAAAATTTTAAGCGTGGAGGCTCCAAATTCAGGAGCAGCCCCCCCCCCCAAAAAAAACCCTCCTCAGTTGCGTTCTGTAGGATTGGGGGAAGTCTCTTCCTGCCCAGATGCCGCCGTGCCCCCCACCCACCCTCCAAAGAAGAGGTATATTCATTGCGTTGGCGAATTTCCCGGAAGAAACCGGACGATGCGGGGATAACTTCCGAGTGACCAAACGGGAGGGCCGGGCCTGAGCCGAAACTTGGAATGGAGCCAGATGAGAGGAATGGGAGACTGGGAAAACGCCCCCTCCCCTCTTTCTTTCGTCCAGCCAATCGTGGAAGGCTTTGAAAGTTTTAAACGCAGTGGTGGGTCGGGGAAGGAGAGAGAGAGAAAAGTACGACGGACGGCGACGCTTCGGGAGTGGATGAAGGCATAAAAAATGGGTCGGTGGGCGCCTCCATCGCAGTCCAACTGTGTGCCCAGCAAAGTCAGGACTGGAAACCCCCCAGAGGTCGTGGGGGTCACCCAGAATCCTCCAGCTTTTTTTTTTTTTTACTGGCAAGGGATGGGATTCGGTGCCCGTCTCCTCAGCCAAGAGTGTCTCGTAGTGGTACAAACCGGATCGGCCATCCTTTCTGCCCCACCGGGGCGAGGACAGCCGGGGGAAGGAGGGGAGGTCTCAGCCGTCGTTGGCGGCCACTAGCTGCCCCATGCTCTCCCGGATGTAGACCGACTGGATCTCCTTGGTCTTCAGGCAGAAGTCGCAGGCCCAGACGGCCGAGGCCTCGGTGGTCAGCAGCCCGTAGGCGTTCTCCGTCATGCCCGTACACTCCCGGTGGAACCATTTCTGGCACGAAGCCTCACACAGGATGGCGTCTTGGTCGTCGTTCACTTCGCTGCGGCAAGCCCCGCAGGGGTAGACCAAGCCCGGGGGAGGCTGGTGGCCGGAGTTGCCAGCTGCTTTGCTGGTGGGGGGCAAGGGGTTGCCTTCGGGAGTCCCGGTGCCGCCACTGTGGCCGGTGCTGTTGGGCGGGAAGGCGGGCTGGGTGCCGTTGACGGCCGCCGGCGAGCCGGTGTGCTGTTCCTGGTTGAAGCTGTTGGGAGGCGGGTGGAGGGGTTTGGGGGCCCCGCTGTCTTCGGCAGAAGGAGGGAAGCCGGGGTCGGGCCCCGGGAAGGGGCTGGGATTAGGGGGCAAGCTGGAGAGGTTGGGGTTGGGGCGCTGCAGGGGGGACTGTCCAAAGAGGTTGGCGGGCTGGCTGAATCGCTGGGCCATTGGCGGTCCGCCTGGAGGGTTGAGGGTTGGCCCGGAGCCCATGTCCCCGCTGCGAGGGGGCTGCCCCATGGTTGGCGACATCATGGGGCCGAAAGCCCCCATGGGCCCCTGCATGATTTGCCCGCCGGGAGGGCTGAAGTTCTGTCCCAGCGGCTGGCCGAAGGGTTGCCCGCCGAAGCCCATCCCTCCGGGTTGGACGTAGCCGGGATTTTGAGGGGGCATGGTGAACGCCGGGCCCATCTGGTTCGGTCCAAAGGGGGGCGGCTGCCTCCGCATGGGCTGGGGACCGCCGCCGTAGCTGGGCGGGACCTGGGGACCCATCGCCCCTTGCATGCGGAAGTTCCCAAAGGGGCCAGGGTTGCCAAGGAAGGGCGCGGAGGAGGAGCCAACCTTGGGGATGGCAAAGTCATCTTCAAACGGGTTGGAGGCCACCAGGTGATCGACCATCGGGGTGGGAGGGGGGGCAAACTCCGAGAGGTGGGAATAGGAGGGGCCCTGCAACAAGAAAGAGGCAAATAGGTAGACCAGCATTCCTATATCGGCCAGAGAGGTTGCCTTATCATCACAGTCCCTAGCAGGGGACGCTGGAGGCCAATAGATCTGGAAGGTACCAAGTGTGGGGGGAGAGAAGAACATAGTGGGAGGGTCCAAGCTATAACCAGGACGACTGATTAAATTAATTTATATGGTTCTCATACAGGTAATCCTCAATTCACCGCAACTGAGACAAGATTTCCAGTTGTGTTACCGTCGTATGTTTGAGGCACCCCGTGACCAGACCCGACTTCATGACATTTTTTTTGCAGTGGTCATTAAATGAATCACTGCTCATTAAGCCATTCTGCACTCATCAACGGTTGTAAGTGCAAGCCCATTCTTCTAAAAGGCCATTTTAAAAAAAGAAAAGCATATATAAATATATAACAGGGGGGCTACAGAAGGAAGAACCCAAGGCTGTCTCGAACCCAAAGCACGTGAAACCCCCCTCCGTCCTACCCACCCCCAAATTACCTGCGTGTTGGATTTGCGACGTTTCTTCTCGGGACTCTTCATTTGAAGACCTGAGCAAGGCAGAAAAAAAGAGAAATTTGGAATATTGGTCCAAGCGTCTATGGAGATTGGCAGTTGTCCGGGGAAGAATTGTCTCAAAGGGTCTTTTTTTAAAAAATAAAAGGCATCAGGGCCATTTTTTTCTCCTTTTTTTTTAATTTGGCAAATTGTGATTATTAGATCACACCAAGAGACGGGGATTTGTCCCCGGTGCAAAAGCTCTCAGTGTACATGCAAGGGAATGGAATAATAATAATAATAATAATAATAATAATAATAATAATAATAATAGGAGGTGGTAGAGAAAATGAGAAGGATAATAATTGTGTACCTGGTTTTTTTCATCTCTCTCTTTTTCTCTCTTCATTCCTATTCTTCCTTTCTCACCTTCTCCTTTCTTTCTTTCCACCCACTCATCCTTGTTTCTTCCTTCCTCTCCCTTACTTTCCACTCCTTCGTCTTCTTGTCTTTCTTTCTTTCCTTCTTTTCATCCACTCATCCACTTTTCCTTCCACCCTCCCTTTCTCTTCCTTTCTTTCCTTGTCACTCACTCCTCCTTATCCACTTTTTCTCCCTCCCTCCCTCTTCTCTTTCTTTACTTTTTGTCACCCATTGCTCATCCACTCTTTTCGTCTTGAGTCTCTCTCTTTGGCATTCTGGTGACTCAAGTGTATTTTGGGACCTTACAGTGGCTTAAGAGTGAAAATCTGCCCTGCAGGAGCCATATATATATGGCTCCTGCATATGTATATGTATGTGTGTGTGTGTATGTATGTATGTATGTGTGTATATATATATATATATATATATATTCTCAGGTTTTCACGGGTGTCTGTATGTAGGTCTTTGGTTATTCGGGTCTTCTCCCACGTAAAATTGGAAGTGTCTTGGCGACGTTTCGACGAAGTCTCATTCGTCATCTTCAGGCTGGTGTTCTCGGCTTCGTGCTTCGTGCAATTGCTCCTGGAAGCACGAAGCCGAGAACACCAGCCTGAAGATGACGAATGAGACTTCGTCGAAACGTCGCCAAGACACTTCCAATTTTACATGGGAGAAGACCCAAATAACCAAAGACCTACATACATACATATATATATATATATATATATATGTATATATTATATATATATGTTAGTTAGCTATATATATAAAACTAACATATATATATATATATATATATCTTTTATATTATATATATATATATGTTAGTTAGCTATATATATAAAACTAACTAATATATATATATATATATATATATATAAAACTAACTAACTAACCCAAAAATGACCTTTTCAGAGCCATGGAAGGTGCCTCTCTTTCAGGCCAGCCTTCCTACCTTGCAGGGCTGTCGTTGCAGGGGATAAAAAAAAGCGGGGGGGGGATTTTGGTTGATGAGGGGAAAGCCTACCTGGCAGGGCCGGCGTATTTTGGGGGGAACAGTGGGAGGGTCTTCTGGATTGCAGGGGATTAAAACCCCTCCCCCCCACTGCAATGAAGGGGGATGGATGGGGATGATGGGAGGGAGAGTCCCACGTATGGGAGGACCTCCCTGGCTCCCTGCCAGGCGATGGACTACAAGGCCCATCATCCACCAAGGGCTGGATTTCCACCTGGCGGGCCAACAGAGGCCTCCCCAACCTCCTCCCAGTCAGGCGGGACCCCGTTTCCCTAGCAACGGCGCCTCCCGTCTCCATGGCAACCGCCCCCCCTCCACACACACACACACACACACACCGCCCCTCCCTTACCGGCCTTGCCCTGCTTGCGGCCTGGTCCCGTGGCGAGGCTCCCCGGCGGCGGAGGCAACGGCGGAGGCGGAGGCGGCGGACCCGGAGCCGGCGGAGCGAGGCCTACTCCCCCCTCCAGCTTGTCTGGGTGCGGGGCCGCCATAAGAAGCAAGCGGGCGCGGAGGGCGACGCGGGCTACGAGGGGCCCTGAGGCCCAGGCCGCGCCATCGCGACGCGAGCCGGAAGCGGAAGCTGATAGAGAGGACGGGAGGGGAAGGGAGGAGGGAGAAAAAAAAACCCTGCGCTTCCGGTGGCGGGAGACATCTTGGAGGTGGCTTTTTTTTTTTCCCCGTCCCGCCGCTTTCGGCTGTTCTGGGCGCAGGCCTCCCGTCTTTCTCTATGGTTCCAGAGGGTAAAAAAAAAAAAAAAAAAAGGCGCCTTTCAGAAGGCGGATGGAGCGTCAGGAGAGGCGCTGACGTCACTCGCCGGCGCCGTTTTGTGTCCAGTGGTGATGATGTTGCTGAATTAAGAAGCTCATGGCAGGAATAAACAAGATTCAACCATCTTGAGTCTCTAGTGGTGCTTTTTTTTTCTTCTTTTTTTCTTTTCTTCCTTTTTCCCCCTCCATTTTTCCTTTTCTTCCTTCCTTTCTTTTCTTTTCTTCCTTCCACTTTTTTTCTTCCCTCCTTTTTTCCTTTTTCTTCCTTCCTTTTCTTTTTCTTTTCTTCCTTACTTTTTTCTTCCCTCCTTTTTTCCTTTCCTTTTCCTTTTTTCTTTTTCTTCCTTTCTTTTCTTCCTTACACTTTTTTTCTTCCCTCCTTTTCCTTTTTTTCTTCCTTCCTTTTTTTCTTCCTTTTCTTTTTTCTTCCTTCCACTTTTTTTCTTCCCTCCCTTTTTCTTTTTCTATTTCTTTCTTCCTTTCTCTCCTCCCACCATTCTTCCTTTTTTACTTTTCTCATTCCCCTTTCCCTTCTTTATTCTTCATTTTCTCCTTCTCTTTGCTTTTCTTTCCTTCTTCTCCTTCATTTCTCCTTTCTTCTTTGTATCCATTTTCCTCCCTTCTTCATTTATTCCTTCCCTCCTTCTCCTTTTCTTTCTCTCTTTCTCTTTCTTTCTTTCTAATATTTTTCTCCTCTTTCCTTTGCTTTCCCTTCTCTCTTCCTTTTCTTCCTTTCCTTCCTTCTCTTTCTCCTTCCTGAAAGAGGAAAAAAAGGCACCCAGCAGCCGCATAAAGAAATACCAACCTTTAATAATAACTATTTGATTTCCTTTGGTATATTCGAGAGAAAATCAAACCAATACAAAGTGTGTATAAAGGACGTAGTGAGGAGGGGCTGAGTGGGCTTGGGAGGTCGGGGGTCCCGCAGAATAGCGGGTACAGGCACAGTGATAAGAGAGTAAAGCTACACATTGGCCTCTGAGTATAACAATATACATGCAACACCAAATTATCACACCTATGTACAGACTCCGGGAAGAAACTGGGAAGGGAACCAGCCTCAGCGCTGGAAGACAAACCCAATTTTTTTTTCTTCTCTTTTCATCTTTTTTTGGGGGGGCCCTCACTTCAGTTTTGGGACCGTCTTCTTGGACACCATCCCAAAATTCAGCAAAACATCCTTTAATTCAGCAAAACATCCTTTAATCCAGAGAACAGCCAGTTCTCTGCCCTAATGACCGGCTGGCCAGGGATTGCAACAGGCAGCAATCACCCCCTGGGAGCAAAAACGGGCTGCGGGGGGAACACGCCCCCCCATGCCCCATTTTGGGCTTGGGAAGCCTCCCTGCATTTACCTGGGAGCCAAAATGGGGCACGTGGGGACTCCTGGGCAGGGAGGGGCCGAGCCAGCCAACAATTTAACTACCGGTTTCCCCGAACCGGCTGAATCCCATCACTGGTGCTTAGCCTGGGCTTTTGCGGGTGGGGAGAAAAGGGGATAAATTGTGGGGCAACCATGACGGATCAGAAGGAAGCGAGTGAGAAACGACTGCCCCTTTCTCCCTCCTGCAGCCCCCTCCCGCAAAAAACCAGGCAGCCTTGTGAGAACCTCCAGAAGAAGAGGAATTTTGCATAAAATCTGACCTGAAAAAGGTTCAAGGCACACACAGAACATATATAAAAATGCGTGAGCGGGGGGGGGTCTGTGGGAAGCGCAGAGAGGCTTCTGCCTTCCAGACCCAAACGAGTTGCCCTTTATTTCCCTTTTTTTTGTGCTTTAAACAATAATCTCCCCCAAAAAGAGGACACTTTCACGGGGACTTTGGCATCAGTTGCAGAAGACACAACGAGGCGCACACGAGATCACCCGGCTATTCCTGAACAGCTAGCGGAGGAGACAAAAGTTGTCCAAGGCGAGAAGGACTCTTGAAGGACCGTCAACAAAACCGAAGCTGGACAGCTCTGAGGACTAGAATCTTGGCTAGATGGTGCTTCGCTCCAACCAGGAAAAGCCGGGCCGTGGCAAGACGTAGAGAGAGGTGGTCTGGGAGGACACGATGGGTTTTGAAGCTCATCCGAGTCCCTTCGACCCCAGAAAATGCTTTGGCAGAGGAGACAGCCCTTTTTAGCAGCTGTCGGAGAAGTCCACAGGACTGGGGAGACGGAAGAGTTCCCCGCTTTAAGGGCCTTTGTAGTAATGAGACTCCAGTCGTCGTGCTCATTGTCTCCGCTCGACGGGCTGCTGTAGGCACAGCTCGCTGCCGGCTGAAATGATGGGCAACCGATTGTCCATATGGTGGCTGATTAAATGGCTCACACTTTCAAAGCGATGATCTTTTGTCCGAACCTGGGTGGGAACAGATGAGGGAGAAGTATAAATAATTCTTACATTACAACCGTCAATTGAGTCCAACAGTTTCTGCTGCTTTCCCCCCTTTCTTTTTCCTTCCCTCGATTTCCCCGTTATGCATTGACAAAACAGCAAAAGTTATATATAGGGAGAAAAATATCGACGATAAATATTCCACACCATTTTCCTTCCAGCAGACAGGGGTCCCGTCAACAAGACAATCTCTTATCTCCCCCCACCTTGCCCAACCCTCTCTATAATCCCCCTCCCCGGAACCCAACCTACCACTCCTTCCGGATCGACGAGAAGAAGGTGTTTGGGCTGTCCGCCCTGTAGTCCAGTGAGGACATATTGTCCCGGTGTGGTGGTACTTTCCCGCACCAGGAAATCCCCGTTGGCTTGCAACAGTTTCTCCGATTCTTTGCGGCTCATTTGACCGTGATACCAGGATTCCCGCCGGAGTTGCTCCTCCATGGTAGCTGGCGGGTGGGACGGAAGAGTAGGAGCTGGTGGGGGCGCCCGCAAGGCATCCTCAAAAGGCTCTGGGGATGAAAGCCGTCGTTAGGAGTGATCTATTATAGCTAGTTCTCGACTTACAGCCAAAACGGAGCCCTAAATTTGCATCGCTGAGCAAGACGAGTTTCCCTCCACCCGTTTTATGACCTTTCCTGCCCCTGCCGTCGTTAAGTTAGTGACACGGTTATTAAGCGAATTGGGTTCCTCCACCGGCTCGTTATAAGGTTGCAAAAGGGGATCGTCTGATCCCGGGGATATTGTAATTGTCATACGAGTCAGTTGCCCGGTGTGGTCTGGGAATTTTGATCGCGTGACCATGGGGATGTTACGAAAGTCATAAGTGTAGGAAATGGTCATAAATCAGAATAACAGAGTTGGAGGGGATCTTGTAACTCCATCCTCCTGCCTGACGCCATTTTTGACAGATGTCAATCCCAGTCTTTTCTTGAAAGCTTCCAGGGACGAAGCTTCTGAAGGCAACTTCTATTTCTATTCCATCGGTTGACTGTTCTCCCTGTCAGAAAATTCCTCCTTATTTCCAGGTTGAGTCTCTCCTTGATCCGTTTCCATCCCTCGTTCCTTGTCTGGCCTTCTTTGGAGAATAGTGCTGTTGTTAACTTCGGTCACTAAACGAACTGTCGTTAAGTCGAGGACTACCTGGTACAGCCACTGCAGCCAGATCCCTCCCTCGTTCCCATCCACTACTCACTCATGTCAAAGAGGTCTCGCTGGACGCTGCCGTTGGAAGTCACGCTCTGGACCCCCGGCTGCAATTTTTCCAAATTTTGCACGTTAACGTAGGAAGGGTCCACCACGAATTCGGGGCGGCCAGGAGGGCCCCGATCTCTGCCTGAAAAGGAGGGAATAAAGCCCCACCTTGTGAAAACAAGCCTCTGAACCTGGGGGATTCTGGGAGTTGGAAGTCCACAGTTCTTGAAAGTTCCCATTGGTTGATAAATACCACAGAAGATATTCAATAGCCACCTCTCTCTCTCTGCCTTGATTCGGCTAGCCGTAAGTTAATGTAAAGACGGATTTATTTTATTTTATTTATCAAATTTATTGGCCGCCCATATTAGCTTTCATGTTTCTATTACAATATCCTAAACCAGGGTTTCTCAAACTTGGCAACTTTTAAGAGATGGGTGGACTTCCACTCCCAGAATCCTCCAGCCAGCATACTTTAAGATGGGTGGACTTCAACTCCCAGAATTCCCCAGCCAGCATACTTTAAGATGGGTGGACTTCAACTCCCAGAATTCCCCAGCCAGCATACTTTAAGATGGGTGGACTTCAACTCCCAGAATTCCCCAGCCAGCATACTTTAAGATGGGTGGACTTCCACTCCCAGAATTCCCCAGCCAGCATACTTTAAGATGGGTGGACTTCAACTCCCAGAATTCCCCAGCCAGCATACTTTAAGATGGGTGGACTTCAACTCCCAGAATTCCCCAGCCAGCATACTTTAAGATGGGTGGACTTCGGCTCCCAGAATCCCCCAGCCAGCATGCTTTAAGATGGGTGGACTTCAACTCCCAGAATCCCCCAGCCAGCATGCTTTAAGATGGGTGGACTTCCACTCCCAGAATTCCCCAGCCAGCATGCTTTAAGATGGGTGGACTTCCACTCCCAGAATTCCCCAGCCAGCATGCTTTAAGATGGGTGGACTTCAACTCCCAGAATTCCCCAGCCAGCATGATTTAAGATGGGTGGACTTCCACTCCCAGAATCCCCCAGCCAGCCTGCTTTAAGACGGATGGACTTCGACTCCCAGAATCCCCCAGCCAGCCTGCTTTAAGACGGATGGACTTCGACTCCCAGAATCCCCCAGCCAGCATGCTTTAAGACGGGAGGACTTCCACTCCCAGAATCCCCCAGCCAGCATGCTTTAAGACGGGAGGACTTCCACTCCCAGAATCCCCCAGCCAGCATGCTTTAAGATGGGTGGACTTCGACTCCCAGAATCCCCCAGCCAGCATGCTTTAAGACGGGAGGACTTCCACTCCCAGAATCCCCCAGCCAGCATGATTTAAGATGGGTGGACTTCCACTCCCAGAATCCCCCAGCCAGCCTGCTTTAAGACGGATGGACTTCAACTCCCAGAATCCCCCAGCCAGCCTGCTTTAAGACGGATGGACTTCGACTCCCAGAATCCCCCAGCCAGCATGCTTTAAGACGGGAGGACTTCCACTCCCAGAATCCCCCAGCCAGCATGCTTTAAGACGGGAGGACTTCCACTCCCAGAATCCCCTAGCCAGCATGCTTTAAGACGGGAGGACTTCCACTCCCAGAATCCCCCAGCCAGCATGCTTTAAGACGGGAGGACTTCCACTCCCAGAATCCCCCAGCCAGCATGCTTTAAGACGGGAGGACTTCCACTCCCAGAATCCCCTAGCCAGCATGCTTTAAGACGGGAGGACTTCCACTCCCAGAATCCCCCAGCCAGCATGCTTTAAGACGGGAGGACTTCCACTCCCAGAATCCCCCAGCCAGCATGCTTTAAGAGGGGCACACTACCAGAATTCCCTAACCAATGTTCTTTTCACCAAAAGCCACTGTTGGCGACTCATTATATTTAATACTCCTCACTTGGGGGGCCAATCTATTTCCAGCACCCATCTATTTGCTCTGCAAATCCTCCTTAGGGTGCTAGTCCTTATGAAATCCATCCATTTTTTTCCCCCCACATATCATCGAGCAGAGCAACGAGATTCAATAAACTACCTCGCTCGTCTGGGCAGGGAATTCAGAAATTACATGCAAGAACCGAGTTGCAAAAACTCCCAGAATTCCCCAACTGACATGCTGGCTGAGGAATTCTGGGAGTTGAAGTCTTAATGTTCCCATGATTGAGAAAGAAGTCGAAGTTGTTTTTTTTTTTAAAAAAAAAAGGCTTTTAAGTTTCTATTAAAATAGCCTAACTTGGTGTTTTCCAAACTTTGCAACTTTTAAGATAGGTGGAACTTCAACTCCCAGAATCCCCCAGGCAAGATTTAACTTAAAGGCGCCAACTTCATTGCTGAATCACCTACCTTGTGTGACCGAATGGGGCTTTTTGGATTCGTAGTCCCCAGCAACCACTTGTCCGACAGGCTACGGGAAGGAAGGAAGAATAATTGAAGGTTTAAATGAATATTTTAAGTCCCGTTTTCCCGCAGTCTAATATTCCTGCACTCATCATCTTCTTTTAATGACTCTCATAACCCCTTGCGGGATGGAATCTGGACAACTGAATGGAGTTGAATGTTTACTGGCCGGATGCTCTCCCTGTTGCCAGTACGGAGTTTTGTTCAGCATTCCAGGCAATGGTATGGGTAAATTGAAGAATTGTGTCTGGCTGGGGGTCAAATTTTTGGGGACAGGAACAGATGGGAGTGGCTAGAAAGGATCTCAAGGAAACCTCAAGGGCCCGATGAACCCATTTCACAGAATAGAGAGGAAAAACTGAGGACAAGTGGCGGATCACGGAGCACAAGTCGCGTCAAGACGTCTGCACTTACAAATGACTTACGTCGTGCACAATTGTCAATGTGTGTGTGTGTGGGGGGGGGGAACTTACCAAGGTGGCCCCCAAATTGTTGGGGGTCTGAGCCGCCGCAGCCCCTTCCCGCAAACGCAGGTCAACTACCCCTCCTAAGGGAGGTTCCTTTCCCGGAAAATCGTTGTAGTATTGGTGGTCAGGAGGAGGCGGCTCTTCCTCTTCGTCCCAAGCGGAGCCGTCGAACCCGGCCATCCTGGTCAGGGGTGGTGAGAGAACCAAATCAGGGACACAGACGGCGGTCCTCGACTTACGACCACAAACAGAACCCCAAAATTTACGTTGCTAAATGAGACACTTCAGTGAACAACTTTATTCCTCGACTTACAACAACGGAACTCAAAATTTAGTCCTCGACTTACGACCACAACGGAAGTCGATTTACGACCACAACAGAACCCAAAACTTATGTTGCTAAGTGAGACAATTGTTAAGTGCATTTTTCCCTGAGACCTGTCTTGCCAGTTATTGTGAATATAGGTCGTCCTTGACTTACGACCACAACGGAACTCAAAACCTATGTTGCTAAGCGAGATACACAAGTGAATTTTGCCCAATATCTGTCTTACCACAGTTATTAAGTCAATATAGGCAGTTCTCGACTTACGACCAGCATGGAACCCAAAATGTATGTGGCTAAGCGAGACACATTAAGTGAATTTTCCCTCACAGCCTTCCTTGCCAAAGCTGTTAAGTGAATCACCTCAGTTTTTAAGGCTGCTAAGCGAATTTGGCTCCCAACTGTTGACGTGGCTCGTCCGATGGTCGCAAAAGGGGGGACCACGGGGACGCTGCGACTGTCATAAATGCGAGTTGCCAAGCGTCTGAATTTTGATCACATGGATACAGCAACGGTCGTAAGTGTGTGAAAAACAGCCCTTTTTTCAGTGCCGTTGCGACTTCGAACGGACACTAAATAAACTGTTGTAAGTCGAGGAATACCGGCATGCAGGGGAAAAAAAAAAACCCCGGCGGCAAGTTCCAAGCTGGCTTTGACAGTAATTTGGCAATTAACCAGTGGAACGACTTGCCACCAGAAGTTGCGAATGCTCCAACACTGGAAGTTTTTAAGATGATGTTGGATAACAGATTTGTCTGAAGTGGTGTAGGGTTTCCTGCCTAAGCAGGGGGTTGGACTAGAAGACCTCCAAGGTCCCTTCCAACTCTTCTTATTCTGCTTTGCCCTACCTGTCGTGCGGCGTGACGAGTTTAGGAGGGTTCTTAAGGTACTGCTTGAAGCGCAATTCGAACGCTTGTCCGATGGTGCTGATGACGTCTTGCGACAACCCTTCGGGACACTCCAGGATGTGGCAAGCTGAAGAGAGACCCCAAAGAAAAGGGGGTGGCCTTTATTGATTGATTATTAATGGATTATGGATTATTTGATTATTGATTTATGGATTATTTGAACCACAGGGGCCTATGGAGGGAAAAAAATATTTCCCTTCCATCGCAAAATACAGGCAATCTTCGGTTTACGACGACAATTGAGCCCGAAATTTTTGGTGGCTAAAAGTGAAACATTGGTTAAGTGAGTTTCGCCCCTTTTTATGACCTTCCTCGCTATAGTCGTTAAGCAAGTCACCACAGGCGTTCAATTAGAAACACGGTGGTTAAAGAGAAATCCGGAATGGCCCATTGGCTTTGCTCACGGGAAGGTCGCAAAAGGGGACGCTACGACAGTCATATATGTGAATCAGTTCCCAATTCGGATAGCGTTGAGTGTGGGAGATGCGACAACGGTCGTTAAGTGTGAACAACGGTCCTAGGTTCCCTTTTTGGCCACTAACTGAACCGTAAGGCAATCGTGTTTCCAAGCTGAATCGGAAGCCGGAGGGGGGGAAAAAAAATGAAACGGGCTGCAGGAAAAGAAGCCAGGATTAAGCCAGGACTGGCAGATCCAAGCCAAGATGACGGCAAAACTTACCTCTGTGATTGACGGGATCTTTGGCAACATAAGCGACGTATTCCGCCGTATCCTGAAAAAAAATGCGAAATAAGTTGGCGAAAGTCGGATTTGGAGTTATTCACCCTTACGACTGCAGCATCCCCGTGGTAACTGATGCACCGGGGTCACGTGGTCGTAAATCGAGGACTGCCTGAAGATTAAGAATCAACCCACGATTAATCCGCAGGTTTAAAGTTGAACTTCTGTTCCTTAATCCCCAATTAATCTTAATTAATTACTTAATCGTTTGATTTGTTTTTTCATCCAATACAAAGAGGACGATCAGAGTGGTACGGTGGCCTAGAGGTGGAGCCTCTCGCCTCACAATCAGGATGCTGTGAGTTCGATCCTAGGTAGAGGCGGATATTTCTCTCTCTCTGGGCACGATGAGAATATTATCAGCTGAATATAACTCCGTACTGGTGACAAGAAAGGCATCCGGCCAGTAAAACACTCTGCTAGCCCCATTCAGTTGCCCAGACTCCACTCCGCAAGGGATTATGGAGTTGTTAAAAGTTGATGACCAGAAATCCATCGGGTCTTGACAGAGAGGAAGAGAGAGGAAAAACAAGCTGGCAGGAGATCCATTTTAATCCACCGGGATTCTCACACGAGGTAAACACCAGTGGAATTCTTTGATCGGCTGAGCGATCAAAGAATCGTTGATCGTTGAAGCGAGCATAAAATAACGGTGGGATCCACTGTAGATCTGACCCAAAGGATTTTGGGAGGGGGGGGGCAAGAATTTTTTTGGGGAAAAAATATCTCACGATACTCACCGGATCCCCTCCGGAAGCGAACGAGATCGACTGCATATGGTGATTGGCGATGATCTACAAATCGAAAGCAGGATAAAATTGAGACCGGACGTTGAGCAGTTCGAATCAGAGCAAGAAAAACACATCACGGACAATCCTTGGGTTAAACTATTCGGACTTAGGACCGTCTTTCACGCTTAACGACTGTTGTAGCTTCCTCCCCCACGATCACGGGATCCAAATTCAGACGCTCGGCAACGGACTCGTATTTATGACAGTTGCAAGTCTTCAGGAGTCCTTATGCGACCTTCTGATGAGCAATATCAAGGGGGGAGCCGGATTTGCTTAACGACTGTGTGACTCATTTAATGACTGCAGTGATTCACTTAACAACCCTGGCAAGAATGGTCGTAAAATGGGGGCAAAACTCACAAATCTCTCGTTCGGCAACAGAAATTTGGATTTTTTGGGTGAAGGCCAAACGATTCGGGGCCCGGAGAGGTTCTTCCCTCTGCGTCGGGCGATGCACGTCACAAAACGAGACCTGGTTAACAAGCAGAGCCCGAAGGTGGAATAGGGACCCTTACCTGTTTACAGTCGGACGCCATGAGGTTCAGGCTGCTGGTCGAGATGGTCAGCGTGATGGGCATAGCGGCGAACTTCAGGTTGGTCTTGCCGAGGATGGAGTTGAGCGCCCGGCCGCAGGGCTGCCGAAGGGAAAAAAAAAACCAGAATTCAGGCAAGTCCTCGATTTACGACTGCGATGGAGCAACTCCAATTTAGGCCACTAAGCGGGACATTGGCGAACCAATTATGAACAATAAATTCAGGCTGCTCGGCAGCCGGCATGTTACAGGGGGTTCTCGACTTACGTCCACAACGAGGCCCCAAATTTAGGTCGCTAAGCGGGACATTGGCGGATAAATTATGAACAAGAATTCAGGCACTCGGCAGCCAGTATGTTACAGGTAGTCCTTGACTTCCGACCGCAATTTAGGTCACTAAGTGGGGCACTTGCAAATAAATTATGAATAATAAATTCAGGCTGCTCGGCAGCCGGCATGTATAGGGAGTCCTCGTCTTACGATCACAACTGAGCCCCAAATTTATTTATGCTAAGTGAGACAGTGTTTCAGTCCATGTTGTCCGATTTTTACGACCTTTCCTGCAACGGTTGTTAAGCGAATCACTGCAGTTGTTAAGTGAGCCTCCCGGTCGTTAAATGAATCTGGCTTTCCCCGTTGACTTGGCTCGTCGGAAGGTCGCAAAAGGGGATCGCGTGACGCCCCCGGGGATGCTGCAACCGTCATAAATACGAGTCGGTTGCCAAGCGTCCGAATTTTGATCACTCAAGCGTGGGAATACGGCAACAGTCGTAAGTGTGAACGGTCCTATGTTGCTTTTTTTCAGTGTTGCCGCTACTTTGAAAGGTCACTAAAATAAATAATCTTTTAACGACCCTGTAAATCCCTTGCTGGGTGGAGCCTGGGCAACTGAATGGAGTTGAGTGTTTGAATGGCCGGATCCCTTTCCTGTCACCAGAGCGGAGTTTTGTTCGGCAGATAATATTCTCATTCTGCCCAGAGAGAGAGAGAGAAATACCCACCTCTACCTAGGATCGAACTCACAGCCTCCTGATTGTGAGGCGAGAGGCTCCACCTCGAGGCCACCGCACCACTCAAGCGGTCCCTAAACGAACCGTCGTAAATCAAGGACTCCCTGTATTCTCGTGACACCCCCCCCCCCTTTGCAGACTCAACGAGAGGAGGAGGGATTCGTTTCATGAATGCAAAAAATTAAACCGGCCCCTTTTGCTGACGCTAAGAAATCCCAAGGCAGAAGAAACTGGCGTGTCGATAACATACAATTAAGTGTGTGGGGAGGGGGAAGAATCAGCCCCCTCCCCATTTTTTCCTACAGCATCCATTAGTGGCCATCTTATTGATCAGTTCTGTGGGGCGCCCGGAAGCGTTGATTGACGCCTCGGATCGATTTTCCAACCAGGGGCGGCCTCGGAAAGTGGGGAGGGGGGGGTTAGAGGTCAGAGATCTCCTGGTGGTGGTGGTGGGGCTTTCCTCTCCCCCTCCCCATGATTTTAGGATCAACGCTCTAGATCGGCATCTCTTTTCTCAAATAAAAAGGATCAAGAAGGGGATGACCCTTCCCGAAGGATGAGTTTGAGAAAGGAGTGGGGGGGCTTATGGCCCTTCAGGGAGGAGAGCCCCCTCCCCTTTCAACCGAGTCCTGCCCAAGGAGAAAGGGGGTGAGAAGGAGAATCGAGTTCTCGCCGCTTTGATTCTCTTCAGTGTAAGGTGGGAGTAGAGAGAAACTCCCCCCCACCCCACCCCGGTTTCTGTTAGGATGCCCTCAAATCAACTAGCAATTTGGGGATCCTCGGGGCGTCTCTTAGAGAGGGGAACAGGATAGCAGAGTTGAACGGGGCCTGGGAGGTCTTCTAGTCCAACCCCCTGCTCAGAATACGGAATAACAGAGCGGGAAGGGGCCTCGGAGGTCATCTAGTCCAACCCCCTTCCTCGGACAGGAGATCCTATCCCATTTTGGACAAACGGCTGTCGAGTCTCGTCTTACCTTCCTCCTACGCACGGCTCCCTTGTTGCTAGGCACAGCTTCACAAACCAGGCCTATAGCCTCCCTGCAGGAGAGGAGGAGGAAGAGGAGGAAGAAGAAGAGGAGGAGGAAGAAGAGGAAGAAGAGGAGGAAGAAGAGGAGGAGGAGGAAGAGGAGGAGGAAGAAGAGGAGGAAGAGGAGGAGGAAGAAGAGGAAGAGGAGGAAGAGGAGGAGGAAGAAGAAGAGGAGGAAGAAGAAGAGGAGGAAGAGGAAGAAGAGGAAGACGAGGAGGAGGAGGAAAAGGAGGAAGACGAGGAAGAGAAAGAGGAGGAGGAGGAGAGAGGACGTAAGAGCATGTCAAAGACACGATGCCATCTTAAATATGCAGCCATTTCTAAACACAGCAATTCCCCATAGCCGTCCTGCTTGCAATGGGGTGGGGGAGTCAGTTGTGGGGGTCTCCAAAGCCCCTGGGGGGGGTGCGGTCTCGGCAAGCACAGAGAGAGAGACAACCAACACACACAAGTTCTAGAGCTGTGCGGACTTCAACTCCCAGAATTCCCCAGCCCCCCCCCCTCCCTCCCTCCCACCCCCGAGGGAATCCTGGGAGTTGAAGTTCGCCCTTCTTCAAGCGACCCCCGGTTGAGAAACGCAGCTTGGTGGGGGTGGGGGGGGCGCGGACAACGATATCCTGAGCTGTGGCGTGAATCGAAAGAAATTTAGGGGGGTGGGAGTTACCCCAATATTTTGAGGGAGGAGGTTTCACTATTTCTAAACACACAGCGAGAGAAACCCACATACCGGCCCCCACCGTGGAGAGAGGGGAGGAAATGGGGAGGGGGGAGAGGGAAATCGAGAGAGAGAGAGAGACCCCCTTTAATATTTGATGATGCTGGAATAAATGCTTCCTGTCGTTGAATTAATTGGGGAGGGGGGAGATGTAGTCAGTAAGGACAGGAGCTCCATCGGACGCTTTTCCGGCCCTCTCCAGCCGCTTCTCCGCAGACCCCGTGTCTGCCCGTTAATGGACGGGATTGCAGAGCGGGAAAAATACACACAAGCACACAAGCTATCCCCCTTCCCTTTTTAAGTCTTTCCTGAGGGAGAGTCTAAGAACAAATGTTTTTCCACCTTCTGCTTGGTCTATAAATCGAAGTCAAGTTTCTATTACGATAGACGAAGAAGGGGTTTTTTTCCAAACTTGGGAACTTTTAAGAGGGGTGGACTCCAACTCCCAGAATCCCCCAGTCAGCATGTTTAAGGGGATGAACTCCAACTCCCAGAATGCCCCAGTCGGCCTGTTTAAAGAGGGGTGGACTTCAACTCCCAGAATCCCCCAGTTGGCATGTTTAAAGGAGTGGACTTCAACTCCCAGATTCCCCCAGTTGGCATGTTTAAAGGAGTGGACTTCAACTCCCAGAATCCCCCAGTCGGCATGTTTAAAGGGGTGGACTCCAACTCCCAGAATCCCCCAGTCGGCATGTTTAAAGGAGTGGACTTCAACTCCCAGATTCCCCCAGTTGGCATGTTTAAAGGAGTGGACTTCAACTCCCAGAATCCCCCAGTTGGCATGTTTAAAGGAGTGGACTTCAACTCCCAGAATCCCCCAGTCGGCATGTTTAAAGGAGTGGACTTCAACTCCCAGAATCCCCCAGTCGGCATGTTTAAAGGAGTGGACTTCAACTCCCAGAATCCCCCAGTCGGCATGTTTAAAGGAGTGGACTTCAACTCCCAGAATCCCCCAGTCGGCATGTTTAAAGGAGTGGACTTCAACTCCCAGAATCCCCCAGTCGGCATGTTTAAAGGAGTGGACTTCAACTCCCAGAATCCCCCAGTTGGCATGTTTAAAGGAGTGGACTTCAACTCCCAGAATCCCCCAGTTGGCATGTTTAAAGGAGTGGACTTCAACTCCCAGATTCCCCCAGTTGGCATGTTTAAAGGAGTGGACTTCAACTCCCAGAATCCCCCAGTCGGCATGTTTAAAGGAGTGGACTTCAACTCCCAGAATCCCCCAGTCGGCATGCTTTTCACCACTGTCTGGAGACACATTATATTGAATGCACCTCACACTTCAGGAGAGTCTCTTTCCAGCCCCCATCTACCTTCCTCTGCCAGCCAGCAAATCCTTGGCTGCAGGGTGCTAGTCCTTATGAAGCCCATAATAATAATAATAATAATAATAATAATAATAATAATAATAATAATAATAATAATAATAATAATAAAATAAATATAATAAATATAATAAATATAATAAATATAATAAATATAATAATAATAATAATAATAATAATAATAATAATAATAATAATAATAATAATAATAATATTTTGCACATACGAACGATGATCTGTGCAGGGAAATTCAGAAATTACATGCAGGAACTGAAGGGCAGAAATTATTGTTGTCGTGTCCCAAAGATGTCCGAGAACCGCCATTGATGTAGAGAAGGACCCATTGGGGGTGGGGGTGGGGGGCTCTTTAGCCTGCTCACCTGGTGACTTGAGTCCTGGTGCTGAAATCGAGCGCCCGCATCGACTGCAGCACTTCCACGCAACCCATGTACTGCGGGCGAGAAGGAGAGCAGAGGTAAGAAATGCCAAGGGTCCCTCGCCCCCCTTTTATTCGATTACTAATGATTTATTATTCTGACTTTGTTTTCTCCGATCAACTCTTAATAAAATCTGAGTACCGGCAGTCCTCGACTTACAACCATTCACCATTCCAAGTTACAACGGCACCGAAAAACGTGACTTATGAGGATAGGTAGAAGATAGATAGATAAGCAGACATAAGGAGAGAATGAGGGAGGGAGGGAGGGAAGGAAGAAAGGGATGGAAGAAAGGGAAGGATGAAGGGAAGGAAGGAAGGAATAAAGGAAGGAAGGAAGGAAGGAAGGAAGGGAAGGAGGGGGAAGGAAGGAAGGGATGAAGGGAAGGAGGGGGAAGGAAGGAATAATGGAAGGGATGAAGGGAAGGAAGGAAGGAAGAAAAGAAGACAGGAAGGAAGGAAGGAAGGAAAGAAAGGAAAGAAAGGAAGGAAGGAAGGAAAGAAAGGCGCCAGGAGAGGAAACCTATTTTCCTGAACATGGTCTCAACCACTCGCTGCCCCTTCCCCGCTCCCTTGTCCCCCCACCAAGTGTGCAAGCCTCGCACAACCACCAGCCTCCTCACTCACCCGGACGAGGTACGAGACTCCGGAGCCCATCACCTTGTCATCCCGGTGCAGCCAGCCCCGGCTGGGCTTGTTGACGAAACTCCCGTGCCGCGTCCACTCCTCGCCGCCCAGCTGTCCGCCTTCGACGCGCATTTTCTTCCCGCAACTCAGCTTGTTCATATCCTGGGAATAGAGACCGACGACAACGGACCCCGTTGAGTCTGGGAAGGCAGCAGCCTCCGGAGGGTCTCCGGGGATCCCCGATGTCTCTCGGGAAAAAGCCCGGAGGTTCAGCAAAAAAGCCGGATTCGAGAGTTTCAAATTAGCCATTTTGGGGAAGAACGAACACAGCGTGGTGGGGCTGCCCTCCGATTCGGGATCCCCAGCAGGCAGCATGGGGCTGAGGGAAGACGAGGAGCCGGAGCCAGTCAGCGACAGGGCAGCCCCAAGAGAGGAGGAAGGGTCAGGAGAGGGGTCCCCCTCGGCCACGGCAGGCCCTTCCTCCAGCGAGGATGGAGATTCATCCTGCAAGTGGGTGTATTTCGGCAGAAAATCCATTTTTTGGGGGGAAACTGCAAAGCGGGGAAGAGGAGGTGACCACGACGGTGACGGTCAGGTTCCCCCCAAAGTCCAAATTGATCCCAACGAGGCGTCCCGGTAGGTCCCTGTTGGCATGCCGGGAACGTCTGCCACGTCCTGCTTGGCCCCTCTTTGCCCTGCCACGGACGCCCCCAAATCAGGACACCACCCCCAAATCAGCCAGCCATCGTGTTGACCCAACAGGAACCGTCCCGCCAGATGACCGGTGACACCGCACGACCCCAGAGAGGAAGGAGGGGGAGGTTTCTAGTCTGCTGCTGACGTTTACGGGCCCCCGTAGGGCTGTTTTAGAAGTTCCTGGCCCTTCCCTTCTGGCTGCAGCACCGCCTGTTGAACTTCTGCCTGTCTCAGCTGCTCCCCAGGAAAAAAAAAAGGAGGGGTAGGTTTCTGCTCCGTTGCTGATACAACAACCCCACCCCCGAAAGGGCTGTTTTTAGAAGTTCCTGGCCTTTCCTCTCCGGCTGCAGCACCACCTGTTGAACTCCTGCCTGCCTCGGCTGCCTGTGAACAGCCTCGGAGAGGAAGAAGTTTCCAGTCCGTCACTGATGCTAGACTCCCGTAGGGCTGTTTGAGAAGTTCCTGGCCCTTTCCTTCCAGCTGCAGCACCACCTGTTCGACCTCCTGCCCGTCGCGGCTACCCTTCTAACTCCCGGTGAGTCCTCATCCTCTCCGGTTTGAGCAAGAGCAGCGAGGGTGCGGATGAGCCTGGCGGATGCGTTTTTTCCCCCCCTCTGGATCGGGGGGGGGCACCGGGTCGATATCCGTGCCAAGGTGGGGGTGGCATCAAACAGCGTTGGCAACGGGGTGGAGTGGGGGCCACTGGCAGGCCACCACCAAGTCTGCAAGGCTCCCTTTCAAAGCAGGGCAACCCCAGGTGCCCATCCACGGAAGGTACGGGCAGCCTCGTGCACGGCACCCTTGGCGATGCCGACGGGAGCGAAGACAATTCGAGGATGGTCGCGCCCAGCTGGTTGGGGGTGGGCTCAGCCTTTAAAAGCCCAATAAAGGATGGGAAGTCCACTTAGGGTGGCAAGAGATGTCTGGTGCCCCCCTTTTGGATGAGTAGGAGGGGGGCAAGTTGGCAGAGAGGGTCCCCCTCTCTTCTGGGTTGCAATTCCTGCTCCAGCTTTGCAGCCTGGCAGCTCGGATCTGGCTGGAAAAATCCTTTCCAGCCAGGGAAGGCGGAGAAGGGGAAGGGCAGAGGCAAGAGGCCAAGCCCCCCGCTTCTCTCCCCCCTCCTTTCCAGGCCTGGTCACTCCGCTGCTACCAAGGGGAAGGGCAGGGTGCTGACTCACACCAGCTGGCTGGCCTCGCCCCACCTTAGCGGGGAAGAATGGGGGGGGCGACGGATGCAGGCGGAGGGGGAGGTAGGAGGGGGATGCGCCAGGAAAAGGGGGGGCAAGAGCCTACTTGGGTTGGCCAAGGAAGGCGGGACAGGGCATGGGTCAGGGTGACAATTGGGGGGGGTAGGTAAGCTGGGGAAGGGCAGGGGTTTGCACGAGCGTGTGCGAGGGTGAGCCTTGATCATTCAGAAATCTGTAACTCCGTGCAAATTTTTCCCTCTCCAGGGTCTCCATTCCCTTTCAGTCAAAGGGAAGCGCGCGCCGACCCTGCGAGGTAGGCCAGACGGAGCTGCTCACCTCTTTTGGAGGGGAAGAGAGAAGGGCTGTGGGAGGGAGGGAGGAAACGAGGAAGGAAGGAAGGAAAAGGGGTGGGAAGGAAGGAAGATGGGTGGGATGGATGGATAGATGGATGGAAGGAAGGGGAAGAGGAAAAAAAGCAAAAAAGCAAATAATGAAAGGAAAGAGAACGAGAGAAAGAGAGAGAGGGGGAATGAGAGAACCAAAAAAGGATAGATGGATGATGTACAGATAAACAGATATAAGGAGGGAATGAAAGGCGGGGAAGGCAGGAGGGAGGAGAAAAAAGCAAAAAAGAAAGAATGAAAGAAAAGAACGAAAGAGGGAAAGAGAAAGAATGAAAGAAAGAGGATAGATAGATGATATATAGAGGAACAGACAGAAGGAGGGAATGAGGGAGGGGAGGAAGGAAGGAAAGAAGAAGGAAGGAAAGAAGAAAGAAAGAAAGAAAGACTGAGGAAGGAAGGAAGGAAGGAAGGAAGGAAGGAAGGAAGGAACGAAAGAGAAAGAAAAAGAAAGAATGAAAGAAAGAGGATAGATAGATGATATATAGAGGAACAGACAGAAGGAGGGAATGAGGGAGGGAAGGAAGGAAGGAAAGAAGAAGGAAGGAAAGAAGAAAGAAAGAAAGACTGAGGAAGGAAGGAAGGAAGGAAGGAAGGAAGGAAGAAAGAAAGAAAGAAAGAAAGAAAGAAAGAAAGAAAGAAAGAAAGAAAGAAAGAAAGAAAGACAGACTGAGGAAGGAAGGAAGGAAGGAAGGAAGGAACGAACGAAAGAGAAAGAAAAAGAAAGAATGAAAGAAAGAGGATAGATAGATGATATATAGAGGAACAGACAGAAGGAGGGAATGAGGGAGGGAAGGAAGGAAGGAAAGAAGAAGGAAGGAAAGAAGAAAGAAAGAAAGACTGAGGAAGGAAGGAAGGAAGGAAGGAAGAAAGAAAGAAAGAAAGAAAGACAGACTGAGGAAGGAAGGAAGGAACGAACGAACGAAAGAGAAAGAAAAAGAAAGAATGAAAGAAAGAGGATAGATAGATGATATATAGAGGAACAGACAGAAGGAGGGAATGAGGGAGGGAAGGAAGGAAGGAAAGAAGAAGGAAGGAAAGAAGAAAGAAAGAAAGACTGAGGAAGGAAGGAAGGAAGGAAGGAAGGAACGAACGAAAGAGAAAGAAAAAGAAAGAATGAAAGAAAGAGGATAGATAGATGATATATAGAGGAACAGACAGAAGGAGGGAATGAGGGAGGGAAGGAAGGAAGGAAAGAAGAAGGAAGGAAAGAAGAAAGAAAGAAAGACTGAGGAAGGAAGGAAGGAAGGAAGGAAGAAAGAAAGAAAGAAAGAAAGACAGACTGAGGAAGGAAGGAAGGAACGAACGAACGAAAGAGAAAGAAAAAGAAAGAATGAAAGAAAGAGGATAGATAGATGATATATAGAGGAACAGACAGAAGGAGGGAATGAGGGAGGGAAGGAAGGAAGGAAAGAAGAAGGAAGGAAAGAAGAAAGAAAGAAAGACTGAGGAAGGAAGGAAGGAAGGAAAGAAGAAGGAAGGAAAGAAAGAAAGAAAGAAAGAAAGACTGAGGAAGGAAGGAAGGAAGGAAGGAAGGAAGGAAGGAAGGCTGAGGAACGTCTGAATTGTGACGCTGCAGCCATCGTTAAGCGTGAAAAACCATCCTAAGTCATTTCTTTTCAGTGCCGTCATAACTCCGGTCAGTAAACGGTTGTAATCCAGGACTACCTGTACAACATTTGCCTTGGGCTGTTCTTGCAAGATTTTGTGTTGTTGTTGTGGTCGTCGTCATTATTGCAAAGACACAGCCTGCTAAGCCGTGGTTTCCTTAACCGTTTGCTGACGTAAAACCCAAGCTCTGTTTTTCGCCTCCGGAAAAAAAAAAAGCCGAAAACCCACATTTTGAGGTGGAGGAAGAGAAAGAGGGCGCAAAGCGGGCACGGAGCAAAGACGGAGGCTGAAATCCGGAGCAGGCAGCCCCAGCTTGCTCACCAAACCGCCCTTCCGACGAAACGCACAAACTCCCCCCCCCCCACCTCTGGCCCTTCCAGGGCAGGCAAAACTTTTGCAAAAAAACTTTTCTTGCAAGGAAGGGACCCCATGTTTTCCCGAGTCGGGATTGCGATCCCCCAAACCATCAGATTTTGCCCTTCTCCAAGATGGGTGGATATTATACAAGAGATGCTGAATCGTTTCATTCGGTGTTTCTCGACCTTGAATATTTTAAGAGGGGTGGGCTTCATGTCCCAGAATCCCCCAGCTGGCATGATTTAAGAGGAGTGGGCTTCAACTCCCAGAATCCCCCAGCTGGCATGATTTAAGAGGAGTGGGCTTCAACTCCCAGAATCCCCCAGCTGGCATGATTTAAGAGGAGAGGGCTTCAACTCCCAGAATCCCCCAGCTGGCATGATTTAAGAGGAGTGGGCTTCAACTCCCAGAATCCCCCAGCTGGCATGATTTAAGAGGAGAGGGCTTCAACTCCCAGAATCCCCCAGCTGGCATGGTTTAAGAGGAGTGGGCTTTGACTCCCAGAATCCCCCAGCTGGCATGGTTTAAGAGGGGTGGGCTTCAACTCCCAGAATCCCCAGCCGGCATAATTTAAGAGGGGTGGACTTCAACTCCCAGAATGCCCCAGTCAGCATGGTTTAAGAGGAGTGGGTTTGACTCCCAGAATTCCCCAGCTGTCATTGTTTAAGAGGGGTGGGCTTCAACTCCCAGAATCCCCCAGCCAGCCTGCTTTAAGAGAGGTGAACTTCAAGATCCCTGGCTCGACAGGGGGTTGGACTAGAAGACCTCTGAGGTCCCTTCCAACTCTGATATTCTGTGGCGGTTTTTTTCCTTCTGCCCCAACTAATTTTGGTGGACAGCCAACGGCCGCTGGAGACCGAAAGGCCATTTCCTGGACAGCCCGTGTCCGGCCGTGGGTGGGCAGTGGCGAAGCCCCCTTCCTCTGTTGGTGGGGGGGGGAGAGAGGGGAAGGTCAGTGGGCCGAAAGAGAGAAAAAAAATAACAGGAGAGAGGAAGGCGTGTGGGATGGCCGTTTGGCTCCCAGCCTTCCCACCGGATGCTCAGCTGGTTTTTCGGACCTCGCTCAAGGACCCGGGGAGGGGTGAGAAGGGAAGGCAGGAAATCAGCTCTCCCCCCACCCAGGAGACCCCCGCCGCAGCCCCCAACTTCCTTGGAAAGCCGGAGAGGAACAGAGTCCAGTCGCTACAAGCTCGTATGCCCAAAAGGGTTTGAATTTTTCGCCCAGGGATCTGGCCTCCCATTGCAAGTAGCTCCCCCTCCAGAGAGGTCGGGGGACTACATATCCCTTCATTCCCAGCAGCGCTGGAGTCCCAGTTTTCCAAGTTTTTAAAATTTCTTAAATGCTTTTGTTATCGAGAAAATTCCCCAGCCGGCTTGCTTTAAGAGGGGTGGGCTTCGACTCCCAGAATCCCCTAGCCAGCCTGCTTTAAGAGGGGTGGGCTCCGAATCCCAGAATCCCCCAGCCAGCATGCTTTAAGAGGGGTGGGCTCCGACTCCCAGAATCCCCCAGCCAGCATGATTTAAGAGGGGTGGGCTCCGAATCCCAGAATCCTCCAGCCAGCCTGCTTTAAGAGGGGTGGGCTTCGACTCCCAGAATCCCCTAGCCAGCCTGCTTTAAGAGGGGTGGGCTCCGACTCCCAGAATCCCCCAGCCAGCCTGCTTTAAGAGGGGTGGGCTTCGACTCCCAGAATCCCCTAGCCAGCCTGCTTTAAGAGGGGTGGGCTCCGACTCCCAGAATCCCCCAGCCAGCCTGCTTTAAGAGGGGTGGGCTTCGACTCCCAGAATCCCCTAGCCAGCCTGCTTTAAGAGGGGTGGGCTTCGACTCCCAGAATCCCCTAGCCAGCCTGCTTTAAGAGGGGTGGGCTCCGACTCCCAGAATCCCCCAGCCAGCCTGCTTTAAGAGGGGGGGCTTCAACTCCCAGAATCCCCCATTTAAGAGGGGTGGACTTTCTTGGGGAGCTGGTCTATTTTCAGCACCCATTTATTTGCTCTAGAAGTCACCAAATCTATGGCCGTAGGGCGCTAGTCCTCATGAAACCCACCCATCCTTTCCCCCCCTCCTCCGTGTATCTTTGAACAGAGCAACAAGACTCAATCTTGGCCACAGTGCAGAGTAATCAAAAGCCACCAAAAACAGCCAACAGAGTAACCGCGCAGGGAAAAAAAATATATTTGCCGATGTCCTCGCCGGTGTGATAATTATACAGCAACAGAGTTATATCTGGCCGAATTCCTGGGCGTGTTTGACTTCTATTTCCTCCTTTACAAAGGTCTCCTTTTTTTTTACAGTCCCCGTAGCTGGCTGGATTCCAACAGGTGAAGCTTCCTGGCTCGTACAAACCACGACACGTCAAATTTTGAGCCCCCGGTTTCCAAAAAATATATATCAAAAAACCCCAAAAATGCAGGTTTATAGGGAAAATTTTTAATCCTGTCTTCTGTGCCTCTTTGGATAGGTCTCGTGTGCTAAACCGTGGTTTGTTTCCAGGAAACAAACCACAATCGGCTGCATTTTCTCGGCAAAGCCAAAGCTGTTAATAACTGGGATAGGAAGTTGAAACAATCACAATGCCGTCACCGCTTTAGAGCGTAGCTCAGCAAACTTTCGAGCCGAGTGGACTTCGACTCCCAGAATTCCCCATGGACGGCTGGGGAATTCTGGGAGTTGAAGTCCACCCGTGCTCCAATCTGCTCAGGAAGGAAGGAAGGCAAGGAAGAGCCCAGCAACCGTATAAGCAAGGAGGAAGAGGAGGAGGAAGGTGCCCACCCTTACCGTGTACTCCATGCCGGGCACCGGTAGATCTGTTCGTCGTGGGAGCCAAACCTGCATTTTGGTGACAAAGAAGGAATTAGGGAGGGAGGGGGCTCCGTGGGAAAGGGGCTGGAGATTTTGGGGGGTGGGGGTGTGAGAGAGAGAGGGGAGGGCGAGGGGAGGCAGGGAGACTTGAGGGGGTGGGCTTCCACCTTCCAGAATTCCCCAGCTGGCATGTTTTAAGAGGGGTGGGCTTTGACTCTCAGAATTTCTCTCTCTTTCTTTCTCCTTCCTTCCTTCCTTCCCAGAATTCCCCAGACAGCAAGCTTTTTTAAGAAGGGTGGGCTTCGACTCCCAAAATTTCTCTCTCCCTTTCTTTCTTTCTTTCTCTTTCTTTCTTCCTTCCTTCTTTCTTTTCTTTCTCCTTCCTTCCTAAAATTCCTCAGCCAGCATGCTTTGAGAGAGGTGGGCCTCGACTCCCAGAATTGCTCTCTCTTTTTCTCCTTCCTTCCTTCCTTCTCAGAATTCCGACAGCAAGCTTTTTTAAGAGGGGTGGGCTTCGACCCCCAGAATTTCTCTTTCTTCTTTCTTTCTCCTTCCTTCCTTCCTAGAATTCCTCAGCCAGCATGCTTTACGAGGGGCGGGTTTCGACTCCCAGAATTTGTTTCTCTCTCTCTCTCCTCTTTCTCTTTTTTTTTCCTCTCTTTCTCCTTCCTTCCTTCCTAGAATTCCTCAGCCAGCATGCTTTAAGAGGGATGGGCTTCAGCTCCCAGAATTCCCCAGCCATTCCTGCCTGCCGGAATGGCACAGGTCGTCTTTCCGAGGGGACCGATCAGAGGTGGACAATCCCAATGATGGACTGTTCACTGCCAGAGAATCATGGAGAGCCTCCACGTGCCAAGGCAATCTATCTCCAAAGTCCGGCTAGGCAAGGAAGGAGCTTCCCAAGCCTCTGCCATTAGGGAGGGGGTGGGCTTGGAAGGAAGGGGGTGGAATGCTGGGAATTTTTTTTTTTAATCTAAAGGGGGATTTTAGGGACTCTTGCTAACCAGCCCGACATGCTCAACTCTGTTCATTTTCTCCCACAAATCCTGAACTCAAACTATCGGACGGCTCAAATGCATTCACAAAGCAGGGTCTAAATTTTCCTTCTGCAAACAGGAATTCAAGGCCCCGCCAAGCCCTTCTGCAGAGCTTCCCAAAGGCAGGCGCACTCTATCTGACAACTACCCAGAATGGATGGACAAACAGACGGGGACGGTTTTCCTCCCAAACGAGGGGGGAAAAAATTTTTTTTTCCTTACACATCTCGGCTCATTCCTCCCCCCTCTTCAGTTGGCTTCCGAGCCGGGACAGAGAACGCACAATTTTGGGATGGAGACCCAAGATGAGACACCCCCACCTCTACTCTTTTAGCACCCCTTCCCCCCCAAAAAAATGCCCGTCTGCAAAGGAGCAAAAAATTGCATTTCCTTAGCTTCAGATTCATCGCTTGGGCAGCCAAGAGAAACGTGGCACATATTTTTTTAAACTCCAAGACTCTGCAGGATTTTTTTTTAAAAAGGGGGGGGGGGCTCAGCCACGGGGAAACCCATCCACCCCCCTCGGCCAAGGAATTTTAAGAAACTGGGGGGTCCCAGAAATATGAGGAAGGGGGGTTAGATTGAGTGACAGGCCAATTTCAAAGTGAAAAAAAAAAACCCAGGCCCCGCGTACTTGCCTGCCAACTACAAGGATAAGAAAGGGGGAAAAAATAATAATAATAGAGATTTTATTGAACTTTTCTGGCTTTGAGGCTTCTCTTTTTCTAAAAGGGGAGAGGGAAGAAAAGCAAAACTTAATAGAAAAAACTGACCTGCAAAAGAGGAGGAGGATGTTTCGTCCCTTTTTTCCCCTCTCCAGTTTTTAGAAGGGGTGAAATTTGAGAAGGCAAGAACCCTCCTTCTTAAAGGGGGGAAGGGAACCAAGTTTGATGGGGAAGGGCCAGATTTGGGGGCTGCATTTGTTGCTTTTTTAAAGGGGCAGCTGGAGAGCCAAAAAATGACAGTGGGAAGCATTTTTTTCTCTCTTTTTTTTTGCACAGAAAGTCTCTCACCCAAACTTGGGTTGAGACAAATCTCCCGGTTTGAATTCTTGGGTTGGCGGAGGAGGCCACGTCCAAGGAGATGATGAATCAAGGTTTGGAAACTTAAGCCACGAAACCTGGCTTGAGTTACGAGCAGCAAGGCTTGGCTCCAGGGAGACACCCCCCACAAAAAAAAAAAACCCCAAAGAAAAGGGTGCAAACGCAATGTGGCTTGGCAAAATTGGACAGAAACCCTTCAGTTGGTTGGGGTGGAAAGAGGCAATAATTGGTTAAGGGAGAGGAATCCTGCAGGCATTGGCACTGACGCTGGATAGGGGTGCAAAGTAGAAAACTGACGGATTTGGGTCCAAGATTTTGGGTTTTGAGGTCATTGACAAAAAAGCAAAAAAGTAACGATTGTGGGATTTTTTCCCCCCCAAAAGAAAAAGAAGCGAGAGGGAGAAAGGATAGCATATCCAGTTGGACAGCGTATCAAATTTAATAATAAGGAAATTAATCCTGGCCCCAAGCTTTGCAGTATATCAAGGCTTGTACATATCCATTTAATAAATAATCCCGCCTCTCCCCCTTCCAATTTTGCAATATCGAGGCTTGCAAGCAAATCCATTCCATAAAAAAGAAATCATCCAAACTTCGCAACTCTAGGCTTTTGCCTGGAGACAGACAGACAGACAGACACACCCACCCAGCAAAGCGGGTTTTCTCAATGTTAAAAAACTGTTAAAATCGCAGACTATTTTCCGCCGCCCCCCAAAGCGGAGCCGGGGTCGTCCTTCGTCCTTCTCCTTGCTTGCCCCTTTTCGGGGTCCAGCAGGTAGCCGCAGGGACAAAGCTGGAAGAAGAGCGCGGCGGCCCCTTTGCCCTGCGGAGCTCCGGAGAGGAGAAACAAGAGGAGCCCTGGAAAGAACGAAGCAGTCGAGAAATAGCGCGGACGTCGCGGGCGCAGTCTTCCCTCTGGTCCGCCAACCGTTTTTTGGGGGGGAGAAGGAAAGTAAAATTCCATCTTTTGGAACGGATTCCATCTGGTCCGGCTATTCCCTTCCTTTCCTTCTTTTCTCATTTCCCTTTCTTCCTTTTTTTCCCCTTTCTCATTTTCCCCTTCCTAATTTCCCTTTTTTCTTTCTCCTTCCCTCATTTTCCTTTCTTTCTTCCTTTTTTCCCTCCCTTTCCTTTCTTCCTCCATCCCTTTTTCCTCTTTTCCCCTCCCTTTCTTTTCTCATTTCCCCCTTTCTTCCTGTCCCCTTTTCCCTTCCTTTCCCCTTTTCTTCCCTCTTTCTCATTTCCCTTTCTTCCTTTTTCCTTCCTTTCCTATTTTCCCCTTCCTTTCTCATTTCCCCTTTTCTTTCTCTTTTCCTTTCTCCCTCTTTTTTTCCTCCCTTTTCTCATTTCCCTTTTTCTTTCTCTCCTTTTCCTTTCTTCCTTCTTTATTTCCCTTCCTTTCTCCCTTTTCTTTCTCTCTCCTTTTCCTTTCTTTCTTCCTTCTTTATTTCCCTTCCTTTCTCCCTCTTTTTTCCCTCCCTTTTCTCATTTCCCCTTTTCTTTCGTTCTTCCTCCCCTCCCCTTCTTTCTTTCTCCCCCTCTCTCATTCCTCCCCTGGCCCCATCGCGCACGGGGGACATCGTCAGTTTCTGAGTAAGAGATTAGTAACCCGCTTCGATTACAAAAACCAGGCTGAGCTGTTCAAGCCCGAGGAATCCTCCGGCGGCGCTTCCTCGGAACACGAGGGGGGGGGAAGAAGGGAGGGGAGCGGATCGGTTCTCCCCCCCACTCCCCACCCCACCCCGATTTTCTGGAAAACCACCAGCGCTTTCGACACTCGGATCTGGCTCCATTTGAGCCTCTTCATGGCGCGCCTCTCCTTAAAAGGCAAATAAAGGGAGCCACTCACACCCCACCCCCCCCGATACGCAGAGCCTCCAGCCACAGGGGCAGGCTATCTTTTTCCGCACGTCTCTTCCCGAGGGTTTTGAGTAGCCGTGTCCCAATCCTATCCCGCAAGGGGAGCGGTTTGCAAAGGAAGGACTAATAATAAAAAAACAGCGCACATCAAATCGACGCCGCAAGGTGGTTAAGAATGATCGCCCGGGCCTCCCTCGCAGGGCTGTTGTACAACCATAGAGCACCCTCCGCTTTCCTAGCTTCCCCGACGGCGGCGATCCAGTAAAACGACCCACAACTGGCCGACTATGCAGGGTTGCACGGTGCAGTATGGATAAAAAAAGTGGAAGTGTTCTTACCGGGGTGGCCGCACCATTGAGGGGAGGGGGGACTGCGGCTGCTCCGACGGCGCCTCTCCGATCAAAGTTCTGGGGCTCTTGGAAGCCTGCCCCGCCCGTTTTTCATCCCCCCCACCAATCGTTTCCGGGTTCGGTCCCGCCCTTGAAGGAGGGGCTCCCAGGTCACCGCCTCCCCCCTTGCCTTTCCTACGCTTCCGGTAGTGCCCGTCTTGCCTTGGGACTCGTTTCCTCACTCCTCCCCGTGTCAACTGGGACCCTTTTATTTCCACAGGGATATTATAGGGCGGGATAGACGGGGGGGGTGAATGAAAGACGACTACACAGTTTCGGTATTAAAGATATTCGTCGTAGTCTTCACATCGGTCCTCAGGCGACGAAGGAGAAATCCCCTCAGAAATGACTTTGCCGCTTTTCTCCTCGGCTCGGCGCGCTTTTGCCTCAGCTTCTTTCTTCAGCGCTTCACAGAATCTTCCGACTTCAAGCTCTTCTTTCTTCTACGCGTCTTCTCTCTTCCAGCTCTTCGGCGGACTGACTGAAAGCGTCAGTCCCCGCTCCCTCCTTTTATACTTTCCCTCCAAAAGCAGCTCTGAAACCGATTGGTTAACGCGCCAACGGTCTGAACTTTTCATTGGCTGCTAGCACGGCTATTTTATAGGTTCCCCGCGGGGATTCAGGAGACCAATCAGCGTACAGAAACACCTGGGGGAAATCTCCTCATTGGTTGAAAACGAGGCGGCTCTAATCCTTTACCAGAGACTCCCCCTCCCGAACCCCTTTTTTCAATTTGATTGACACCCTAATTAAACAAATTTAATTTAAAATTTAAAATGTACAATTATATTTTTAATAAATAAATTTTAAAAACATATTAATTTTCAAAATAAAATTAATGGTTAATTTTAAACCAAGGCGGATATCTTTTTTAAAAAAAAAGGATAAAACTTCATAAAATGTGAATATTATTGACTGTCTCCTGTTTCTCATCTCATTTATAACCAAAATGCATTGTTGGTCCCTGCCAGGATGATGGAATATGCGGCCTAAACAGGAAAAAATGGGACTTGTAGTCCCCTCTGACAAAAGTTGTGAGAACGGGACTGATGGGAGTTGTAGTTTGACAGGCATAATGCAGGTGGGGGGAAGATGAGGTAATTCCGAGCTCAGCCAATCAGGTCCCGTCACGTCTAACCGAAGCATCCGCCCCCTCCGGCCCTTCCGCCCAATCAGCGTCGAAGGCGGAGGCTTTTGAAAAGCGGCGGTTCGGGGAAACTAAGCGAAGGGAAAACCCGCGCGAGGCCGAGAAAGGGGCGCATGCGCAACAAAGGCGGGCGCCTCCCCCTTCCCGTCTTCTTCCAACTGGCGCCGGCGAGCTCGGGCCTTCGGGAGCCGCCGGGAAACGCCGAGCAGCGGCCGGACGGAGCGAGCCAGACGCCGCCGCCCGCCCCGCCTTCGCCTTCCCCGATCATGACGCACAAGCAGATCTACTATTCGGATAAATACGACGATGAGGAATTCGAGTACCGGTGAGAAGGGGGCGGAGCCTGGCGTGACGGGCAGGCGCGGGGAGGCGGGGCTGGAGGTTTCCGCGACGACCGTACGTGAGGGGGCGGGGCTTGGGGAAGGGGGCGGGGCTCCGTCGGGGGCGGGGTTTTAGAGGCTGCTGGAGCACTATTTTAATATTTTTTGCCTTTTTTTGGGGGTTTCGACTTTTGTTATTCAAGAAACGATGTATATTTTTTTAAAAAAATCTATTATTTATATTTATAAAAAAGAAATTAAAATAGAGGCTCCCAAAAGAAGCCCCCCCCAAAAAATAAAAACTTTTTTACAATAGAAAAAAATAATAATAATAAACTGCATTAAAAAAAATCATGCACTGTCTTTTTAGCCTTTTTTTTAAAAAAAGGAAAAGGGAAAAAAATCCTAATTTTTGCAGGATCTCCTAGAGTCGGGCCGTCGATAAGTTTAAATGAATGAAAACGATTAGGTATTTTATCTCATTTTAATGCTGACTTTTTTTTTTTTTGTAATCTCAACTTTTGATTGGCTTATCGATGGATCGCCCCACCCTCCTTGCTTCGAACTCTTTTTAAAAAAATTTAGGAGACGGTAAAAAATCCTTTCCTCCTTCCAAAAAAAAAAAAAAAACCCCAAAAAACCCCCAGCCATCGTTTTGTTTGGCAATGATTTGGACTCCACCTCCCATGGTTCGCAGCCTTCGGCTGGGGCTGATGGGAGGGGGGGCATGAGAGCCCTTGACAGCAAGTCCGGCTAAGATCTCGGGATTCGGGAAGGAGACTCCACAAAGAGGCTTCCCAGCAAGTTAAGAAGTTCTGGATAAATTTGGTGGGACTACAACTCCCATCACTCTGTAAGCGGGCTTTGCCTCTCTTCCTCTTTGACAGCCTTGGGGTGAGATTTTGTAGATTGGACTGGTGTTTATTGACCTCTTCCTCCCCCTCTTCCTCCCCTCTCCTCCCCGGCTTTTCTTGCAGGCACGTCATGCTTCCCAAAGACATCGCCAAGCTGGTCCCTAAGACTCATCTAATGTCCGAATCGGAATGGCGCAACCTGGGCGTCCAACAGAGCCAGGGCTGGGTCCATTACATGATCCACGAACCAGGTAGGGCGAAACCTATCTGCCGCTTGGATCTTAAGGTCTCGATGCAAAGTATCAAGGTCGAGCATCAATTTCAATTAGTATCCTCCTCTCCTAATAAGGTTTGAAAAGCCCTTGGCCACCGATGGCCACCGAGTTGACTTGAATCATCCCTTAAAGAGCCAGTTTGGTCTTGTGGTTAAAACACCAGGCTAGAAAGCAGGAGACAATGAGTTCTAGTTTCGCCTTAGATGTGAAAGCCAGCTGGGTGACTTTGGGCCAATCACCAGGAGACGGTGAGTTCTAGTCCCGCCTTAGGCATGAAAGCCAGCTGGGTGACTTTGGGCCAATCACCAGGAGATGGTGAGTTCTAGTCCCACCTTAGACACAAAAGCCAGCTGGGTGACTTTGGGCCAATCACCAGGAGACGGTGAGTTCTAGTCCCACCTTAGGCACGAAAGCCGGCTGGGTGACTTTGGGCCAATCACCAGGAGACTGGGAGTTCTAGTCCCACCTTAGGCACAAAAATTGGGTGACTTTGGAGCGGTCACCCTCAGCTCAGCCCACCTCACAGGGTGGTTGTTGTTGGGGAAAACAGGGATATGTTTGCCGTCTTGATTTCTTTTAAAAAATAAAACCGGCGGGATGCAAATAAATAAAAATAAATTATTCCAAACTCGGCTTTTCCCAGCAATGATGCGATCCTGGATCGCTCCGTCATTCAAGATCTGATTATTTTCTGAATCTTTCCCCTCCACACAAAAACTGATCTGAGGGATTTGATGAACCGCTTTCCTTCTGGAGGAAAAATCCGAGTTTTCAGGATCTTTTTCAAGTGCCGTTTCTTTCCCTTTCCAGAGCCACACATCCTTCTCTTCCGAAGACCGTTGCCGAAGAAAGTCGAAAAATGACAACACATCCTCCGTCGTCCTCTGTGTTTTCGATAGAAGCACCTTTTTGGGAGAACAGTATCTTTTATCTCTATCGTAAAATTCCAAGAAACATTTTCAAGATGCCGGTCCCAGAAAATACCGCTCGACGTAAAAAAGCAGCCAAGAAAAACTGGTTTTGCCTCCGATATTTTATCTGGCTGAAGCCATCTTCAAGAACCGACAACAACTTGACTTTTTTAAAAAATGTTTTTTTTATACTGGCTGAAAGCTTGGCCCGCCTGAGGCGCCTAAATCGTGTTTTTTTTTTAAATCCCTGGTCATGGAAAACTTTGTCCTGCTCCGTTGTTCTTAATACATGCCTTTCCTTTTTAATCTCATATTTCAACTTCTGCTTTAGAGCTTTTAATATGATTAACTTTTGATATGATTGTTCTTTGGGCTGGGTTAATAAAAGAGTCACCGTGTGTCAAGGATCATTTCTCCCTTTGGGTACCCCAATTCGGTCGCGGTTTTCTACATGGCTTAATCTAATGTAACTTGGAGATTGGAATCTGTTGGTGGAGGGAGGAATCGTGTCACAGATTAACTGAAAATTAGGAGAAAAATAACAGGACGGTCGATGTAGGTACATTGGGTTCAAACAACAAATTTGAAGGGCACTGGCGTGAAGGATTAAAATTCAACCAGATTGACTCCCAAGGAAAGCCAGTCAGGACTTTAAACTTTGACCTTTGATCTCTTTAAAAAAAAAATCAATAAAATTTGGCAATATTTAAGCTTTGGGTTCAATGGACAAATGCAGCAACTTTATGTAGTTACATCCATGTTGTAACCCAATTTATGAGTCGGTATATAACCTATTGTACCAAGAAATATTCTATATATATATATATATATATATACTTGTTTTCCTTGTGCTTATTTCTGTTTTTCAGTTTTCTTTCAGGGCCTTTATTTTATTTTATTTTTTTTAAAAAAAATCTTTATTGATGGAACTGCTTTCTGCGTTACTTGCGTTACGCTGGAAACGCAATTTCCTAAAAGATTGTTTTAACTGCAGTTTAATTGCCTTGTGTGTTTATTATGTTACCTGGGGGTAGGGATGGTTTTAAAAGCAAGGTGTGTAAAGAGCTGAATTCGCACGAGTAACCTAAAGCTTAATTAATTGTTTGATTTTCTTTTGACCGACCGATCCGAAGATTCCTTTCCTTTCCTGACCTGATCCGAATAAAGATTGTTTATACGGGATTTGGGTCCATTTATTTTGGCCGATCGATCCGGTGCTTTCGAAAGCGATCCGTAGGGGGGAATCTAACCTACATTTCCAATCCTTAGATCAGCCTTCTTGGCAGATTTAGAATTTTTAAAAATAGCGGAGCATAAAAGGAAAGATGGCTGGGGAGGGAAGAGGAGTTTTTTCATTCCCTTCCCTTCCTTTCATCCATTTACTTCCTTCACTTGCTTCCCTTCTTCATCCGTTTACTTCCTTCCCTTCTTTTCCCTTCCCTTCATCCATTTACTCCCATCTTTCCTTTCCTTCCTTTCCCTTCCCCATCCATTTGCTTCCTTCCTTTTTTCCTTTCCTTCCTCCCCTTCATCCATTTACTTCCTTCCATCTTTCCCTTCCATTCTTCCCTTCTTTTCCCTTCCCTTCCCTTCATCCATTTACTCTCACCTTTCCCTTTCCTTCCTTCCCTTCATCCATTTACTTCCTTCTTTCCTTTCCTTCCTCCCCTTCTTCATCCATTTACTTCCTTCCTTCCATCTTTCCCTTCCATTTACTCCCATCGTTCCTTTCCTTCCTTTTCCTTCTCTTCTTCATCCATTTACTTCTTTCACTTGCTTCCCTTCTTCATCCGTTTACTTCCTTCCCTTCTTTTCCTTTCCCTTCATCCATTTACTCTCACCTTTCCCTTTCCTTCCTTTCCCTTCCCCATCCATTTACTTCCTTCCTTTTTTCCTTTCCTTCCTCCCCTTCATCCATTTACTTCCTTCCATCTTTCCCTTCCATTCTTCCCTTCTTTTCCCTTCATCCATTTACTCCCACCTTTCCCTTTCCTTCCTTCCCTTCATTTACTTCCTTCTTTCCTTCCTCCACTTCTTCATCCATTTACTTCCTTCCTTCCATCTTTCCTGTCATAAGTAAATGCCTTATTCTATTACAAGAGATATGTATATATGTACAGGATATAAAGGGTTAATTTATTCCTCCTCCTTTAATGTATTCATGTGTGATCACCCCCTTCCTTGACTCCTCCCCTTTGATATAAATAGAGAGTGCTTTTACCTCATGCTTGCTTCTCACTGTAAATCTGACAAGAATAAGTAGAATGCCTATTATGAATAAACACTTCTTTAACTGAAGAAATTGCTTCTGAATTCATCATTGAGTCTGATCCTCAAAATATTGTAACAAATTGGTAGCAGTCGATGGTTGAACTGACTCAATAAAATCCAACATGCCTAAGAAAGAAAACCTCAAGAATAAAAAAGAAAGACCTAATACCAGGGCAAATGATAAAGAAACAAAAACAGATCAAGAAATGATCGATGAACCAATAAATACAACAATCAAAGAATCTGAAGATAACACCACAGACATCGAAGAAACAGCAGATGAAACCGACAACCAAGAAGAGAACAAAATAAAAGACAAAGACCTCAGATCGGAGATACTGAGGCTAATAAAAAGTCAAAAAGATGACCACAAACTCATCGCGGAACTCCGAGGCTTCTTGGAAGAAAATGGAGCAGCGAGAGAAAAAGACATTGAAAAAGCCAAACCCGAAAATACAAAAATGGTGAGCGAACCTACAACGAAAGAAAAAATAACCAGAAGCAAGACCAGAGGTCCCGCTCAAAATTTTGAAAGGCAGCCATCTTTTCTTCAACCGGCCACAGAAATGAACACGGCTGAACCAATCAGAATGCACCATTCAAAAACTCTGGTGCGAAAAAACACAAAAAATAGCAAAAAATATATTTATTCTTCTGAAGAGTCAGAAACAGATACAGAAGAATCATCCACCGAACAAGAAATCGAAACACCCATGAGAAAACTATTTAAAACGTTTGGCACAAGTCTAACAATTTCAAAAGAATCGATAAAAGCCAATAATGCAAAAATACAAAAGAGACGAAGAAATAAACAGACACCTCAAAGCCTGCACGACTCGATCCGGACAACGATGATGACGACGCCTGAACCCAGAGGGCCCTGCGAAATTTCCCCCACACTACAAACGATCCAAAGAACAAAATACTCCAAGCAAGAAAGCTCCAAAGAAAAGAGAAGAACCACAGCTGCCAGCAGAACACCCAAGATCGAGCCGGAGACCGAATCATCAGAAGGAGAGCACTACGAGGGAGCTACAGCAAAGAGAACCTCTCCCAGCGGCTTCAGCAAAGAAATGACCAACGCGCATGCGCAGATGAACACAGAGAACTACAATGAACTTTATGAAGAAGGAGAACCTTTCAAGCTCATCAGCAGAATACCCACACCATTCTGCAATTTTCAACATCTACAGGACCATGGACTACCCACAGTTGTAAGTAGTGGGAATAGTAATATTGGAAATCTACCTAGTGATTTCCCAAAACTTAGAATTGATGGCATCAATTTACAGGAATGGTGTCAACAAATTCAGGTTGTCTTTATGAAAGAAAATTTTTTATTTTTTATAACCAATCCTCCCAAAAGACCTTGGACTCTAAAAATAGACTGCCTGCATCACAGAGCATTCTATTTAATAATTTCTAGCATATCACCTGCCATGTACTACAGTATTAAGCATAATCTTACTGTTTCAGAAATAATTCAATGCATGTTTAAATTGTTTCATAGTGAAAGTGTAGCAACAACCACTAGAATGTCTAAAGATTTCTTTTCAGCCAAATTAAGATCTGGAACCACCATAAGTGAACATTTAATATCCTTAAACAAAACCAGAGCAGAATTACATCTAAGAGGAGAAATAATATCAGAACAGACAATGAAAAGCGTTATCCTTAACTCATTAGATTCATCATGGGATAACTACATATCACACTTAGACTCAATCAATCTAGGATACTTATCCATAGAAAGTCTGTCAAATAAGTTAATAGCTGAAGATAATTTGAGGAAAAGTAGATACAATGCATACACAGAACACAGACAGGCAAAAGGGGTAACTTTCCAAGAGAATCACCAAAAAACAATTGAATGTTACAATTGTGGATCCAGAAAACACTCTAAGGGAGATTGCCCCATGTTTCATAGGGAAAGACAAAACCGTGATTATAGGGGTAGATATCAAGACAGGCAATCATCTATTGATAGATACAGATATAGAGACTCCCCAAACTACAGAGAACGCAGAAAGGATAGAGATAATTCAAGGGACAGAAAATCAGGATCATTAAATGGATTAGATAAACATAACGATGTCATCACACAAAAATCAAAAAACAATACTTGGCTCATAGATTCAGGGGCGACTAATCATACAACAAATAACAAGAAAATACTGTCTTCATTCACAAATGATAAATTTATGATAAGAGTAGCCAATCAAGAAAATGTTCAAGTCATAGGGAAAGGAGATGTAAATATACCTGGTTTAGGTAAAGTAGAGGGGGTATTGTTGATACCAGAAATATCACATAACATACTTAGTGCAGTGAAATTAAGCCAAGATTCCAACATAAATATAATCTTCTCTGGGGGAAAAGCAATACTAGAAAAGGATGGGACTAAATTGAATAGTGTAGTTATCGAAGGGGGCCTACCCTTCCTTGTAACAGAAGATAAATGGTTGCATAACATTAATACAAACACTGATGACGACATCAACATAGACAGTGAACATAGTAACAACAATGACAATGAAGAACCCAATACACACTGTAATCACAAAGACACAGCCACTAGTGATACACACAATAACAAAAGACCCAATATAGGCAAACCAATTCATGATGAATGTGCACACATGTTGCATAGAAAATTGGGACATGCAAGTTTCCCTGTAATACAAAAAATGATTGAACATGCTGATGGCGTTAAAATAAAGGATTGTAAAAACTATTTGGAATGCTCAGTATGTAAATCCTCAAAACTCAGAACAAACCCAAAACCAAAGAGGGCAACAAGGACCTCTAACCAAATTTTTGATCTGGTACATATGGATCTGGTTGGTCCATTAACACCATCCATCACATACAAAAAAAGATATTTCCTAACTATTGTAGACGACTATAGCCGTTATGGATTTGTTTATACTTTAAAACACAAAGATGAAACTTTCCAAAAATTCAAAGAATTTTACAAACGTGTAGAAACACAACACAATATCAAAATAAAACAAATCATGACAGATAGGGGATCCGAGTTCATGTCAAAAGAATTCTCACAATGGATAAAAGACAAAGGAATGCTACACTTCACAACTAGCCCATTTTCTGCTTTTCAGAATGGTACAGCAGAACGAAAGAACTCAACACTGCAAACCATGATTAGATGTACATTAGAAGATGCTGGTTTAGGAAAACAATTCTGGTCAGAAGCATTACTATATTCAAACTATACCCAAAATAGGACCTGGTCTAGCATCCTAAATAAAACACCATACGAAGTGATGTACAATAGGAAACCAAAAATATCACACATGCACATATTTGGAGTTACAGCAGACGTACAAATACCAAAACAATTAAGACGTAAGGGAGATAACGTATCCAGAAGGCTCAGATTCATGGGATACGAAACAGGCACAAAAGGATATAGATTTATTGACAGTAATAACAAATTCATAGTCTCAAGAACAGCAGTATTTCATGAACAGGCCAACTGGTCTAAGATACATCTTAACGAGATAATCCAAAATACAAAACCAAATATTGAACAACAAGACAGAATAGAAAGAGAGAAACATGAACATAACACACATGATGACAAAAACAAAACATGGACAGGTAACCATACCAGGATAAAAACAGATTCATTAACCAAAAAGGAAGCAAGGTATTTACACGATAATGAGAGCATTCCAATAAGAACAATCAGGTGTAACAGAAAACAATTACCCAATAAGTATAAGGATTATATAATGTGTGTGAATGACGAGACACCAACACCTAACACATACGAGGAAGTGTTGAAACTTCCCATGGAAGAAAGAGAGAAATGGGAATTAGCCATAACAAAAGAAATGAACAGCTTGCGTGAATTAGGTGTATTTACACCAGTCCCTGCCCCTGAGAACAAGACAATTATAGGCACCAGATGGATATTCAAAATCAAAGATTTAGAAGACGGTAATAAATTATATAAAGCTAGATTAGTCGCACAAGGTTACGCTCAAAAATATCCTGAGGATTACACTGACACATACTCTCCCACTGTAAGAACCGAAAGTGTTAAGACAGCTTTAGTCATAGCGGCTATACTCAATCTTGATGTCTTTCAATATGATGTGCAGACTGCATACTTACATGCAAAGCTCGACAAAGAGATATATGTAAGGGCACCTCATAGCCAATGTACAAATAGAAATGAGACCTGGTTACTTAACAAAAGCTTGTACGGATTAAAACAATCCGGCAAGCGTTGGTATGAATGTCTAGTCAGCGTGCTTAAAAATATGGATTTCAAAGCCACAACTGCAGACAATTGCTTTTTTGTTAGAAAGGAAGGTGAATCATTAGAATTTGTGTTAATCTATGTGGATGATATTTTGTATATAGGCAAACATAAAGAAAAGAAAGACTTATTTGTATCCAAGCTAAGTGAACATTTCTCTTTAAAGTCGCTAGGAAGGGTAAACAAATACCTTGGAGTTCAAATCAATAAAACAAGAAAGGGATTCAAATTATCCCAGAGAGATAAAATTATAGAACTTCTGGAAAAATGCAATTTAAGAGATGCCAAACCTTGCGATACTCCTATGCAGACTGATTTTCTAAGGAATATGGATGAATCTTCACCTGAGTTCGAGAACAATACATTATATAGATCAATTATTGGTTCTCTATTGTATATATCTAATTGGACCAGGCCTGATATAGCTCTGCCACTTAATTTATTATCTAGACATGTAAGTAAACCACTTATGTATCATTGGGAAGCAGTTAAACGAATACTAAGATATCTAAAACACAGCATGGATTTCTGCCTACTCTTAGAACCCAATAATATTAAAGAACCTATTATCACCAGTTACGCTGATGCAGACTGGGCAGGTGACATCAAATGCAGAAAGAGCACCTCAGGTTATGTATTATTTTTAAATGATTGCCCAATATTCTGGTACACTGGGAAGCAAGATTTAGTAGCGACTTCCACAACAGAGGCAGAATACGTCTGTTTATCTAAAGCCTCAAATAATTTAGTGTGGTTTAATGATTTATTATCTGATATTTGGAAGAATCCAATACTACCATTTGTCATACATGAAGATAATAAGGCGGCTATAGAAATATCAAGATCTGACGCCATTGGTCAAAGGTCCAGACATATAGATATCAAATTTAAACACGTGAGACAATTATCTCAGGATGGATTCATTAAAGCAATCCACTGCGAAACCTCAGAACAAATAGCTGATATATTAACTAAACCTTTACCTTCTAAACAACACAAATACTTGACATCAAAATTACAAGTACTATATAGTTCTGAATCCGAATGCAATCATTGTTATATGTCGAATCGGCATTTAGAGGGGGATTTGTCATAAGTAAATGCCTTATTCTATTACAAGAGATATGTATATATGTACAGGATATAAAGGGTTAATTTATTCCTCCTCCTTTAATGTATTCATGTGTGATCACCCCCTTCCTTGACTCCTCCCCTTTGATATAAATAGAGAGTGCTTTTACCTCATGCTTGCTTCTCACTGTAAATCTGACAAGAATAAGTAGAATGCCTATTATGAATAAACACTTCTTTAACTGAAGAAATTGCTTCTGAATTCATCATTGAGTCTGATCCTCAAAATATTGTAACATTTCCCTTCCATTTCTTCCCTTCTTTTCCTTTCCCTTCATCCATTTACTCCCACCTTTCCCTTCCTTTCCTTCCTTCCCTTCTTCATCCATTTACTTCCCTCCCTCCCTTCCATCTTTCCCTTCCATTTACTCCCATCGTTCCTTTCCTTCCTTTCCCTTCCCTTCTTCATCCATTTACTTCTTTCCCGTGCCTTTCTTTTCTTACTAGCCAAGTGGGATTGGACGCCCAAAGGATTTCTCTCTGCCAAACCAGCTCTAAGCAGAAATGACAGTTTCCAACATTGCACATAATCCAGAAAGTGGGTGGCTTGAGTCACTGAGCCAAGTGTCATGAGGATGGAATATATATATATTACCCAATATTATATATTATATTTTATATATATATATAATATAATATATAATATAATATATATTATATATTATTTTATTTTATATATTATTTTATTTTATATATAATATAATATTTTATATATATTAAAAAAAAACCCAAAGAACCCTTTGCAAATAACTCCTTTATACAAGGCAGGGCCAGGAGGCATGATGGGAAATGTAGTTTCCCGGGGTCTAGAGCGTCGCTCTCTTTGCAACGCCACCCGCTCCTGTTGGCCAATCCGCGTTTCTTCCGCTCCCCGCCCTTCCCGCTCGACCAATAGCAAGCGAGGCAGGCGGGGCTGGTAAGAAGCAGCAGCCAATGGGCGGTCGGCAGGCGGAGCTCCCGGGCAGTTGCTTGAACAAGGCTTGGGTAAGTCGGGGGTGCGTGGGAATTCCCCGGGTCTTGCTTATAATGGTATCTCCCACCTTGTCGGTTTGGGGGGAAAAGGGGGCTCCTGAGCATGGGCAGAGTGTCAAAGACCCAAAGAAGTGAAGGCTTCTCTGTTTTGGGGTTGCTTAAAGCCTTAAACTATTATAGGATGAATCATAGTCTTGGGAAATAGTCCCTGGATGGCTCAATCCTTGTTTTAATGTCTCAGTGTAGCTGGAATAGATAAATAAATGCGGATTTATTCCTGAAAAAAGGGTGCAATTAATCCACAATTTAGGAAGCTGCTTTAAATGGATTCAATTCAATCAATCCATGAAAGGGATCGTGGGAGCCAGTCAGTTTCATTCCATTTTAACTTTAATTTGACAGGTCAGAGAGGGTGCCCGCATCTACGACGCGTTAGATACCTTCGTTAGTAACAGGAACAGAGTTGGAAGGGGGAACCTTGGAGGTCATCTAGTCCAACCCCCTGCTCACGCAGGAGAACCGTACTAGGGGATTCGAACCGCCGAAGTGCCGACCTTTCCGATCGACAAGCTCGGCAGTCTTAGCCACCGAGCCACCTAGTCGGTCGGGACTTCCAAAGCGAGGAAAATAATCGTAAATAAAGTAGAATCAACCATCCAGAACAAACCTGTGGGGGTTCTTGGTGATTTTCTTGCAGACATTTTATGACCAAACTAGGTAACGGCATCAAGGGTAGACTGGAGGTGGGTTTTATGAAGAGGAGGAGGAGGAGGAAAACACATGAAGTCCATGGTACTCTCTGAACTTGTTTTTTTGCCGACGTTTCCTGACCCAACTAGGTAACATCTTCAGTCTCATACAGAGGAAACAACACTCCTTTCTAACTGATAACATTACCTAGCTGGGTCAGGAAACATCTTCAAGGAAACCGCCAAGCTCAGAGAGCACCGAAGGTCCCAAATTTCAACCCCGAGCTACAAATACTCTCCTTTATTTAAAGTAATAATAATCCTACAAGAATTTTTTTTTTAAAAAAAAAATACCTGCAATCATAGGACTCGTCAGAGACGTATTAATTTCCGAAGGGTTTTGCAGGTAACGCAGCTTCAGAAACTCCTCCGAAGCGACATTTCGAACTGGCAGCTTTCAAGGGACGGTCGCTCCTGCGCTGGGAACTTTGGCTCTGCAGGAACGTTGTGCACGCCGGAGGGCCCAGGCGGTGTCTGCAAACCATGGCGACCCAGGTGGATGGGGAGACGCCGAAAGACAGGGGGGGCCACCCCCAATCTGCAGCCGTGACCGCTGGCATCATCGTCATCGGAGACGAGATCTTAAAGGTAGGTGATCCTTCGCGCATCGGCGTACGCTTTGGGGAAATCGAGGCAGCTTCGATCGGAGAATTAATCTATTTTTTTCCCCCAATAAATTCAACCTGGCAATACTCAGATTCATTCATTTCCTCCATTTATATCTTGTTTTTTGCATTAACGTTTTTCTTCTATTTATTCATATTTTTGCATTTTGCAGTTCGATCCTAGGTAGATATTTCTCTCTCTCTGGGCACACTGAGAATATATCTGCTGAATAAGATGTCAGCGCTTCAACGCTGGCATAGAGAGAGAGAGAGAGATAAGCTCTGAACTTTTGCCTGCTAAATCCCTTTGAAGTTGGGTTGTCGTGGAAATGAAGAGGGGGGGAAACATTCCTGGGAAATGACGAGACAAGAAGTCTGAAGAATGACTTGGAAGATAGCCAATGAGAAGCAGAGATTTGGGGATCGGAAAGGGGGGGATTGGGGGGCAAAAGGTCAGTCTTGTCCGCGTCGAGTCATGATCCGGTGGCTGTGCTCAATTAAAGAAAAGATTTCCGTAAAGATTGGCAGTTTGGAAATTCATTTATTTTGAGATAGCATCGAAGTCTGACACAAAACTCTTCATTGGCGACAGGAAACGCATCCGGCCATTTTTGCTAGCTCCATTCAGTTGCTCAGATTCCACCCCGCAAGGGATTATGGAGTCGTTAACTGATGATGATGATCTTCTTTGACTAAAGATTATCCTTTTAATAATCTCTCTCTTTTTTTGTCTTTTTTCAGGGATTCACGCAAGATACCAATTCTTTTTTCATGTGCCGGAAACTCCGCTCGCTGGGGGTGAAGGTAGCCAAGATCTCCGTCGTGCCCGACGAGGTGGAGGCCATAGCCACCGAGGTGAAGTCTTTCGCAGATAGGTTCACTTATGTCTTGACGTCAGGCGGCATCGGCCCCACACACGACGACGTCACCTTTGAAGCGGTTGCAAAAGCCTTCGGGGAGAAAATCCGACCCCATCCCGAGATGGTGGAACTCGTCCAGAAATTTTTCGGCCACCAATCCAAGCCCGAAAGCCCTAAAATGAAGCTGGCTTGTGTCCCCGAATCGTCTCTTCTCAATTACGGGGTGGACGACAAGACGGGACGTACCTTCCCGTATCCGCTGATCAGCGTCCAAAATGTCTACATTTTTCCCGGGATCCCCTCGTTGATGAAACGGGCCCTGGACGGTCTTGGATACCTTTTCCGAAACGAGAAGACTCAGTTTTACACCCGGGAGATCTACGTAAACGTTGATGAAACTCGGATCGCTTCGGTGCTTAACGAAGCGAACGCCAAATTTTGGCCTCGCACCAACCTGGGCTCGTACCCGGATTGGGTCAGCAACTACCACCGAGTGAAGCTGATCCTGGACTCGGACTCGGAGGCGGATCTGAACGAGATGCACGCTTACCTGATGGAGAACTTACCCCAAGGGGTGGTGGTGCCTTTGATAGCCGATCCTGTCTCCTGGGCCGCTACGGATGTCTATGGATTGGCTGAGTCCGGTAGGTAGCCTCGTCCGCCGTATGGATTATCTCAAGTCTGATAAGTAACCCTATCCGCCCATATGGATGTTGTTGTTTTTTTAAACGGGAGGACCAGTTGACTAGAGTTGGTATCTAACTACAAGTCCCATTCCTCAGTACATCTATGCTAGAAGATACAGATGGTCCTCGACTTACGACATTTTGTTTAGCAAGCATGCAAAGTTATGACAGTGCTGAAGAAAGTGATTTACAGCCCGTCCTTCCAATTACAATCATCACAGCATCCCTGAAGTCATGTGATGGCGATCCAGTGTTTAGCAACTGCCTCCCACTATCCCTATCCCTATCCCTATGCACAGAAGGGAAACCTATCTATCTATCTATCTATCTATCTATCTATCTATCATCTCTGTCTCTCTCCCTCCCTCTCTCTCTCTCATCTATCTGTCTCTCTCATCTCTCTCTCTCTCTCTCTCTCTCATCTCTCTCTCATCTCTCTATATCTATCTCTCTATATCTATATTTATCTCTAATCTATATCTCTAATCTCTCTCTCTCTAATCTCTCTCCATCTCTATATCTATCTCTAATCTACCTATCTATATCTATCTCTCTATCTCTCTCTCTCTCTAATCTATCTCTATTTATATCTATCTCTAATTATCTATACCTATCTATCTCTAATCTATATCTGTCTCTCATCTATCTCTAATCTATATATCTCTCTAATCTATATCTATCTCTATCTTTAATCTATATCTCACTCTAATCTATCTTTATCTATCTCTATCTATATATCTCTAGCTTTAATCTATATCTCTCTTTAATCTATATCTATCTCACTAATCTCTCTCTCTCTCTATTTCTATATCTACCTATCTATCTCTAATTTATATCTATCTATCTCTAATCTCTATCTCTATCTCTATCTAATCTATCTATAATCTATATCTCTAATCTATCTATCTATCTATCTAAGCAAAGTCTACAAGAAAAGCAACAGTCACGTGATGTCTCGTTTAATGGCTGTGGTGATTCATTTATCGACCATGGCAAAAAAAAAAATAAAAAGTAGTTGTGAAGTCGGGCGTGGCCGCGTTTAACAGCTCATTTAAACGCTTCACCGCTTAAAAGACAGGTTTTCCAGTCTCCATGGCAGTCATAAGTCGAGGACTGTTTGTATAGATCAGCTACCCAAGAGGCTCCTGGATTTCCAGCCTTGTCAGTCACGATTTTGCTCACCGTACCTCCTTTTCCTCCTAACCTGCAGGTTCTCCTCTTGGCCAGAAGGTGGCAGCATCGCTCAGGACCATCGAGGAAGGCTTGGATAATTACAGCGTCTCCAAAATTTGCGTTGGGTTTAACGGCGGGAAGGACTGCACCGCCTTGTTACACCTTTCTTACGCCGCCGTGCAGAGGTGCCTCGTTTTCGACACCGCTTTGGCAACCTCACACAGTGATACAAAACCAGCCTCTCACATAGTCGCACTTCAAAAAAAAAATATTTTTTTTAATTTTGCTACTTTTTAAAAAGGAGATGCATTGTTTCTAGTCCTCATTGTTGACTTCCAGGCCTCTTTTCCCTTGCAAAGCTCCCAAGTTCAGTCTTTTGCTTGGAGAGCTTAATCCAGGTGGTTAAAAGTGTCGGCACAGGTAGTCCTCGATTTACGACCATTCGTTTAGTGACCGAAGTTACAACGGCACTGAGCAAACAATGAGATTTACGACTGTTTCTCACACTTGGTAAGGTGGTAAGATGAGGCAACACTCGCTTCACAAATGTCTCATTCGGCAACAGAAATTTTGGGGCTCAATTGCGGTCGTAAATCCGGGGACTGCCTGTATTCGGCCTGCCTTCTCTACCCAATTTGGTGTGTAAACCTGGTGGATTAACGTCCCCCAACACCTGGGGATGATGGGTGTTGTTATCCACCTTTAGCGATAGGAGAACCTACAGCTGGCCCAGGTTACAACTCTCATCTCGATGCTCAAAGCTACAGTCCTCAATTTATGACAGTTCATTTAGCGACCGTCCAAATTAGTTGTCCAGGATTAGAGGCACCTTGAAAAGCCAAGCTATCTCGAGAGAGAGGCTATTGCTCATTTTTCCTTTTTTTTTTAAACCATTTTTCGCTTCTCGGCAGGCGATATCCGGAGAAGTTGGAGCAGCTGCAAGCTCTGTACATCCGTACAGTTCTTCCTTTCCCGGAGATGGAAGAATTTATTCAAGTTACAGCTCAGAGGTAGGCACCAATCCTTACTTTTGGTGATGCCACATCAGGGAAAGCCTTCTGCCGCCTTGATTTTCATCCCAAAGCCAGCTGGGTTGGAAAAATCAATGCAAAATTTGATTTGTGCCAGCCACTTTCTCCTAGCCCTAAAAAAGAAGCAATGGCAAAAGCCCTTCTTAGGGAAAAATAAATAAATAAAATGACTGGGACTCATCCAAGAATCGGATGCAATTTTTAATATATATATATATATATATATATATATATATATATATATATGGTCCATCCATCCCACCCGTCAACAAGCCCAGTGTGGGGGAGCGGATTTGAAACACAGATTCGTGCAGAATTGGAGGATTTCCCTTTTTAATCTTCCCGCCATTTTTTCCGGCAGGTACAAGCTTCACATTCGTGTGGTCCATGGGAACATCAAAGAAGCTCTGGGGATCCTGAAGGGTCAGCAGCCGGATGTGGAGGCCGTGTTGATGGGTACCCGCCGGACAGACCCCTACTCCTGCTCCTTGAAGCCCTTCTGCATGACGGACGCAGAATGGCCGCAGTACATGCGGGTCAACCCTCTGCTGGTGAGCCCTGCTTTGACGGCTCTTTTAATAGACTTTTTTTTTTTAAAAAAAAAATCCATTAAAATTTGCTAGTTTAATTTTCAATTTGAAAACCAAATATTGCAGGCGGTCCTCATCGGAGCCCGCTAATTCCCCGACTGTCTCGCCGCGACGTCAAACCGGAAGGCATGAGTCGACGGCGGATTGTACGACCGTGTTTGCCACGGTTGGGTTAGCGAATCGCAGGGTTGTTAAATGAATCCAATTCCCCCCCCCCCCCCCGTGGACTTGACTTGTTTTGAAGCTGACTGGGAAGGTCGCAAAAGGGGAATCGCGTCACACACACACACACACACACACACACACGAGATGCTGCGACAGTCATAAATACGAGCCGGTTGCCCAGTGCTTGCATTTGCTGCGAAGGTTGTAAGAGCGAGAGGTGTCAAATATCCCTTAATTCTCCCTCTTTTTTTTCTCCTCTTTCTTGATTGGTGCCTAGGACTGGACTTACCACGATATATGGAGTTTCCTTCGCAGCCTTTATATCCCTTACTGCATTCTGTACGACAAGGGGTGAGTGCGCTAATGTCTTGAATTTTTATCTAATTCAGGAGGGAAAAAATGTCTTTACAGGTGTATTTGCACTAGGACCGTAATGGCTAACCTTTTTGCCATCGCGTGCCAGGAGCGGGGGAGAGCAGGGAGAGGTCACGCACACATTTGCCCACACCCATAATCCATAATTCTATGTGCACACCATAAGTTGGCAAACGGGCCATTTCTGGCTTCCGGAGAACCTCCTGGGGGGTGGGGAAGGCTGTTTTTGCCCTCCCCAGACTCCTAGAAAGGCTCTGGGGACAGCAAAAAACGGGCCTTCCGATCCCACCGGAAGTTGGCAAACGGGCCGTTTTCAGCCTCTGGAGGGCCTCTGTGGGGAGGGTGTGTGTGAGGAAGACTGTTTCGCCCTCCCCAGACTCCTAGAAAGGCTATGGGGACAGCAAAAAATGGGCCTTCCGATCCAACCGGAAGTTGGCAAACAGGCCGTTTCTGGCTTCTGGAGAGCCTCCTGGGGAGTGGGGAAGGCTGTTTTTGCCCTCCCCAGACTCCTAGAAAGGCTCTGGGGACAGCAAAAAACGAGCCTTCCCCACCACCCCCAAGGCCCTCCGGAGGCAGGAAACAGCCATCATGGTTTGCCATCATGGCACCAGGAAATATTCCAGGAAGCTTTTAAAAGGCCAGACAGATTTAAAATTTGAGGGTAGGAGGAAGAAGAGAGAGAGAGAGAGAGAGAGAGAGAGAGAGAGAGAGAGAGAGAGAGAGAGAGAGAGAGGGAGAGAGAAGTGATTTAGGACTCTGTAATCCCTTCTGGGGTAGAGTCTGAATGGAGCTGAGTGTTTTAATGGCCAGATGCCTTTCCTGTTGCCAATGAGGAGTTTTATTCAGCAGATAATATTCTCATCGGGCCCAGAGAGAGAAATATCTGCCTCTAACCTAGGATCGAACTCACAGCCGCCAGATTGTGAGGCCAGAGCTCCCCCTCTAAGCCACCGCACCACTCTCAGCATTTCTATGACGGCGGGTTTAAAATTCACACGCTTGGCAACTGACTCATATTTATGACGGGCACAGTTTCCGGGCTCACGCGATCCCCTTTTGCGACCTTCTGATAGGCCAGAAGCTGGATTCGCTTAACAACCGTCTTCCTTCCTTAACACCTGCAGCGACTACCTTAACAACGGTGGCAAGGAAGGCCGTAAAACGAGACAAAACTCGCTTTGGCGACCGTCTCGCTTAGCGATGGAAATTTGGGGCTCAATGTTGGCCATAAGTTGAGGACCGCTTGTACTGTATATCATGAGGTTGATTAGCCCTGGATTGAAAATGTGAGGGGATGTTTGTTTGTTTGTTTGTTTGTTTTCATGCTGGCTTCACGTATTCGGCAGTTACACCTCGCTGGGTAGCATGACCAACACGCGAAAAAACCAAGCTTTGCGTTACACAAACGCACAAGGACAGGAGTCCTACCGGCCGGCTTACGAGTTGGAAGACGAAAAAGAAGAACGCATCTCTCGCCATTGAACCCCCGGGGATCGCGCCTCTAGCCGGCAATGCTGGTTTAAGCAAGACCCCGGAGGGGACGAAGTAACTTTTCAAAGAAGGTTTTATCTAGTGTCATAAAATGGAATGCACGGATGAGAGCCATCCTTGGATTGGTTTATCCCAGGGATCTGCAACCTTAAATATTCAAAGAGCCATTTGGACCCGTTTCACCACAGAAAAGAAAACACCGGGAGTCACAAAAACCCTTCCCGGGCCTGACTTATTTCTTGAGCGGCCACAAAACTAGCAAATGTAGTCGAATTAAACGTTGTTTTCTTCTGAAACTTTTCTTTTCTTGGGATTTATCCATGGTTGGCCTAACCGGAGGTTGAAAAGCTCAATAAATCGCGTGCCGGCGGGTGTCACACATTGGCGGTTTTGACGCATATTTTGAGTGACGGGGAGCCACAGCAGAGGGGTGAAAGAGCCATATGCGGCTCCAGAGCTGCAGGTTGCTGACTCCTGATCTAGTTAGTCCTGTTGGCATCTTTCGAACTGATCTTACGCCACAAATAAACTGTGTTTCTGATATTCTCCGTTTTCTGTATTGGAATAAAAAAATAGGGTTGTTTTCCCCCCCCCCCCCCCAATTTTCACCGGCCTTCCCTTGTCCTCATTTTACTATGATTGAAGCAAGTCAAAAGGATTATTATTATTATTATTATTATTATTATTATTATTATTATTATTATTATTATCTTTTATTCATTAAACATGAAACTCAGCCACAAGAAAAAGGAATCACAAATATCACTTGACTGGCACTTATGGTTGATACTGGTTGCTGCCAGCATCCTAAGTATCAACCAAGTATTATTATATTATTATTATTATCATCATCATCCTCTTTTATTTATTAAACATGAAACTCAAGTCAACTGAACAAAAATGCATCACAAATACCATTGACTGGTGCTAATGGTTGATAGGGGTTGCTGCCAGCGTCCTAGGGATCAACCAAGTATTATTATATTATTATTATTATCATCATCATCCTCTTTTATTTATTAAACATGAAACTCAAGTCAACTGAACAAAAATGCATCAGAAATACCATTGACTGGTGCTAATGGTTGATAGGGGTTGCTGCCAACGTCCTAGGGATCAACCAAGGACCTTCTGAAGATGTACCATGTTGCGAGTAGCACAGTTTTTTGCACTTCCGCTGGTGTTATTGCAGGAAGCTGCAAATTGCTGATGTGTGTTATAAAATTCTTGGACATGGTACCAAGTGCCCCGGTGACAGTGGGTATCACTGTTACATGTTTCATCCATAGCCGTGTAGTTTCGATGGCCAGGGCCGCGATATTTCGTGATTTTTTTTTTCCCAGGTCTTTTTCTTCAACTCTGGCATCTCCTGGTACCGCGATGTCAATAAATTGTACGTTTCGGTTTTCGACAACACTGATATCTGGCGTGTTGTGTTCCAAGTGACGATCTGTCCGTATTCGAAAATCCCACAAGATCTTCACCGTTTCATTTTCGGTAACTTTTCCCACTTTGCTCCCATGACTTTTCGGATAGAGTTACTGTATGTGATATTTTTTACATAATGACCAGTGGATTAATTTAGTAACTCGAACATGTTGTTGTTGTTGTTATTATTATTATTATTATTATTATTATTGTAAACAAAATGACGTAGGGAAATAAAATTATGTACCAGTGGTTTTTACTAAACCTACAGCTGTTCTCGGAACCAAAAAAGGATGATCTGAATTCTTAGCCGGAGCTGTTTTTCCTCATCATCCTTGGCAATTTTTCAGCGGGCTGTGGACTTCCAACTCCCAGAATTCAAACACCCCCCCCCGCCCCCGCCTCCCAATCCACCCCAGCCGAAGGAGATATGGAAGCAGAGAGAGCCTCCCTGTCCAAGAGCAGTCTACCTGGGTCAGGAAGTGCAGACGATCTCAGGCGCCCCACAAGGGAGGCCGGCTCGCGGCTGTTGGAAACAGGATGGCTGGGCTTCCTTTTGAGCTTCTCGGTTCACTCTCTCTCTCTCTCCCCCCTCCTTCCCAAGCCCCCCCCCCCTCCATCCCGGCCCCATGGCAAAGCCGCTTCCCCATTCCTGACTCCGGCGTCCCGGCTCCTCTTGTCTCGGTTTTTTCTTGTTTTTTTTTCTTTTTTGCAAGCAGTTTCCTGCTTCTCTTGATAAGATCCTGTCCGCCTCCATCCAAGCGCAGCTCGACTGGGGCCGGCGCCAGGGGTCACCCCGTGGCCAGCACTCCCCACTCCCACCCCCGGCTGCTCAGAACCGAGCCAGGCTGGGGAGTCCCTCCCCTCCTGCTGCCCCCAAAAGCCAGCTTTTCTGTTTTTTTGGAGAGCTGGGGCGCAGAGCGCACGGGCAATTAATTCCCTTTGAGATGCTGGTTTTGGCAGTGGGGGGGGGGGGAGACTCCCACTTCCCTCCCCTACTATCCCCCTAAGAGCCAGCTTTCTCCGGGGCGGGGAGAGGGGCTCAGCTCAGATCTGGGTGGGTGGCACTCCTTTTTGGATGCTCCGGGGCGCGCCGTGCGTTTTGGAGAGCTGGGGCGCAGAGCGCACTCAGGAGAAGGGCAATTTGAGATGCTGGCTTTGGGCAAAGTTGGGGTGGGGTGGGGTGGGGACTCCGGCTTCCCACCCCTCCTGCCCCCAAGAGCCAGCTTTATCCGGGTGGGGTGGGGGAAAGGGGGTGTTCAGATCAGAGCTGGATGGATGGCACTCCGGGCGCGCGTTTTGGAGAGAGCTAGGGGCGCACGCAGAGGAAGGGCAATTCTCTTTGAAATGCTGGCTTTGGCAATGGGGAGGGAAGGGGGGGGCGCTGATTTTGCTAGCAGGACGTGGAGGCGGTGGGGTGGGGAAGCAACCTCCCCAGCCTTGCCTTGCTGGCGCCAAGCGCCGCTGGCTCGGTCCTGGGATCCAGAGCCGCGCGGCGCCAGCGCAATCTCTCGTATCTCTTGGGGGAAGTTGGAAGAGGAAGCCACGAAGATAGCGCGAGGTCGCAACGCCCTGGCTTCTTTAAAGGAGACAGCCTTGCTGATCTTTGGAAAGCCCCCCCTCCCCTCTCTTTTTCCCCTTTTGGCAGGAGAGCCCCCCCTTCCCTAGATTAGAAGACCCCCACGTTTAGGATGGAAGGGGAAAAAAAATAAAAACCTTGCAAACTTGGTTGGTTGACTTTCTCCCTACAAAAAAAAAGGGGGGGGAACCGTGGCAGGTGCTGCTGCCCTCACCCCCACCCGTCAAAGCAAAACCAGGGGATCTTGAGGACTAGAAACCTGGCTTGGCTGGTGGAAAGGTTCGGGGGGGGGGGGTCCAAGGAGAGCTAGGAAAGTTGGAAAGGTGTGGAATTATCTATAATGGCCTGATTTAAGTCTTTCCCCTTTTTAAATGGAAATTTTAAATTTGGTTTTAAATTATTGGGGTTTTAAATTTGTTCAGCCAAATTATTTAATTTGTTTTATTTTATTTTAAATTTTGTATTTATATGTTTTATTCTATGGCTGTTCACCGCCCTGAGTCCTTCGGGAGTAGGGCGGTATACAAATTCAATAAAATATTTTTTTAAAAAAATAATCAGAGGAGACGGGGTGTATCTCTAGAGCTGCCTAATGGGGTGCACAGGCTTTGATTCTTCCCCTACCTGGGGGGGGGGGGGGGCTTTCAGAGGGGCAAAGTGAGAACAAACCAGGATAAAGAGAAAAAGTTGGCTTGCTCTCAGCCCGGAAACATAGATTGCTTGCTTGTTCCTTTGAGAACTCGTAGTGACTTGCTGCGGCTAATTTAAAGTCAGGAACAGTAACAGAATTGGAAGGGACTTTGGAGGTCATCTAGTCCAACCCCCTGCTCACGCAGGAGACCGGTAACTAGGGATTCGAACCTCCGAACCTTTCTGATCGACCAGCTCGGTGTCTTAGCCACTGAGCCACAAGTGAACTTCACTCCTGTGCCCCAGAATTTAAACATTGGCCTAATGTTTGGCCAATTGGCCTGGCCTAATTTTCTCCCCTTTCTTTTAAATTTTTAAATTGGAATTTTAATTTGTTTTAAATTATTGGGATTTTTTTTTTAATTGCCTTGGGCTAAATTATTTAATTTGGTTTTAATTATGTTTCTAACTTTCATATTTATGTATTTTATTGTACCTGTTCACCGCCCTGAGTCCTTTGGGAGTAGGGCGGTATATAAATTTAATCAAACAAACAATTGGGGGGGTCACAGGGGAGGGGAGGAGAGTGGGGGAGCTTAAGGAGAGCGGAACCACTTTCTTTGTTGCTGCAAATCCAGAACTGGGGGCTCCTTCCATCCAGCCCTGACATCAGTGGCTGGACTTGAACCCAGCACAAGGAGATTGCAACATCAAAGCTGGCGGTGCAGAGGGAAGGGGACCCCAGCATTGCCCCCTTGGCAGACCTCCCCCCTTCCCTTGCTAACTGCTCCACTCCTTCAAACCAAGGAATTGGGATCCAGTTCGCCACGTCTGGCCGCAAAACGGGGAGAAAACCCCCCCTTTGTTTTGGGGGGGCTGCCGAGCCCCGAATCGGCCTCATTGCTACCCTTCAACCCAAACTGACCAACCCAAGTTTCACACACACCCCCAGGCAAACTGTGGTTACTCCAAGCAGCCCCCTCCCCGTTTCCTCTCCCTCCCCCAGAGGCCGGGTTAGGGAAGGAGTAGGAGGGAACAGCCAGCAAAGAAAAGATTTGGGGCAGGAAATCCGTAGGTTAAGAGCCCTTCAGCTGTCGGGCAGCAGCATCCAACGGAGACCGTCCACCCTTCCCCTCTTTACGCAGTGAGTGATTTCTTGGGCGGTGGGCTCAAACCCAGGCAGCCCTTTCATTCTAACTTTGCAAAGAGGGGGTGGGTGGGCTTAAGATTTGGAGGGGAGGCGTCCTGGAGGCGGTAGAATTCACGCATCTTTTCCAAAGATGCTGCCTAAGCACTGGAGGTTTCTGCGTTCACACATATCTGGGCTGGATTAGGGGGATTGGGACAAGGGAGGGTTCTGGCAGTCCCTGTACAGGTAGTCCTCGACTTATAACGGCGACTGACGGTATGGCAAGCACTATTTTCCAAAAGTACCTTTGAAGGCCGGACAAGGAACAAGGGATGGAAACTGATCCAGGAGAGATCAGTTTGTTGATGTTGTGTTTGTGTGTTTATATTTTTCTTGGCTGTACACTGCCTTGAGTCCTACAGGAGAAAGGCGGTATAGAAATATAATTAATAAATAAATAAATAAATAAATAAATGAACCTGGAAATAAGGAGAAATTTTCTGGCACAGTGAGAATAACCCAACCATGGAACCAGAAATTGCCTTCATCCTTGGATGCCTTCATCCCTGGAAGCTTTTCAAGAAGAGATTGGACTGCCATCAGTCAGAAATGGGGTAGGGTCTCCTTGCTCGGGCGAGGGGTTAGATTAGATGACCTCCAAGGTCCCTTCCGTGATTCTTATATTCAATGGGACAAAAGTTGCCTTCGGAAGCTGTGGGAGCTTCATCCCTGGAGGCTTTTCAAGAAGAGACTGGACTGCCATCGATCAGAAATGCGGTAGGGTCTCCTTGCTCAGGTGGGGGGGGGGTTATTTATTCATTTATTTATTTATTAGTCATATTTCTATGCCGCTCACTCTCCGAGGACTCTGGGCAATTGGAATAGATGACCTCCAAGATCCCTTCCGCTATTCTGTTATTCTATGGCTCTTAACTTGCAAAGAGGGGGTGGGGGGGTGGGCTTAAGATTTAGAGGGGAGGTGTCCTGGAGCTGCACCTTAACAATTGGACCTGGGTGTTTCTGCATTCACACACATATCTGGGCTGGATAGAGGATGCATTGGGGTCGTGTTTTCACCAGGTTGTGAGAAGGGGGGGGCGCTATTGTTCGGGTTAGCTCCGGGATTCGGGGGAGTGCCCATTTTAGCAAGTGTGAGGGTCTCTCTTTAGGGAGGGGGTGTGTGACAGCCTCCACTTTTTTTCTTTTTTTTTTAATTTGATTTATATGCCGCCCTTCTCCGGAGACTCAGGGCGGCTTACAATGTGCTAAGCAATAGCCTTCATCCTTTTGTATATTTATACAAAGTCAGTTTATTGCCCCCCTCAATTTACCTACCTTAGAAAGGATGGAAGGCTGAGTCAACCTTGAGCCTGGCGAGATTCGAACCTGCAGTAATGGCGGGCAGCTGGTCTTAATAACAGGGTGCTTTAGACCACTGTACCTACCAAGGCTCTTTTCACTCTTTTGCACGGATTTGTGGCAAAGGGAGCCGAGTCCCATCCTAAGAATTATTATTATTATTATTATTATTATTATTATTATTATTATTATTATTATTTTATTTCTATACCGCCCTTCTCCCGAAGGACTTAGGGCGGTGTGTACAGCCAATTTAAAAACACAAGACACAACAATGATTAAAAATTAAAATAATGAAATAGATTCAGAGAAGGAGTTTAATAGCGTGACTCCTGTGAAGTCCCACAATTGCGTTTTATTTTTGGCATTATTTATATTTTGCCTTCCCTTCCTGGAACAAAAGGATGGAGGCTTAACGTTTCCTCCTCTGTTTTTTTCCCCCCATCACTAGTTGTAACAACAACAACAACCCTGTGAGTTAAGCCGGGCAGAGAAAGGGAGGGAACTTAAGAGGACATTTAGACCAGCCCTGTTGTTCTATATTCCCATGGAGCAGAAGTTGCCTTCAGAAGTTGCGGGAGCTTCATCCCTGGAAGCTTTCAAAGAAGAGACCGGACCGCCATCGGTCAGCAATGGTGTCGTGTCTCCTGCTTGGGCAGTGGTGGGGTCAGACTAAATGACCTCCAAGGTGGCCTTCCCGACTCTTGTTAACCTGTTTTATGTTCTCTCCTCTTCCCCTCCACTTGAGCCTCATGTTCCGGTCTCGGAGAGCCAGCTTGGTGCAACGGCTTTGGAGATTGCGCTGCCTGACGCCCAGCCTGGAGGACAACCACGGGCCCCTGAAACCCGTGGCCCACGCGCTCTTCAAGAAGCTGAAGGACAAGGAACTGGAGCTCTTGCTGCAGGCGGTGGAGAGCCAGGGGGCCGGAGAATCGGGCTGCGTTTGGGTCGAACCCCGCGGGGTCAAGCCAGGCCCGTCGGCTTCGCTCCTGCTTTGCCGTCTCTACCGGTGGCCGGATCTCCGCCAGCCCCACGAGCTGAAGCGCTTGTGTTTCTGCAAGAACGCCGGAGGCGAGGGGGCTGCTGTCCATTGCTGCAACCCGCATCACCTTAGCCGTCTCGCTCTCCCCGGTGGGTATGGGGGTGCAAGGAGAGGGAGGGAGGGAGGGAAGGATGCACCCCACGGTGCAAAGGAAGCCAGAGGGGCGGGCAGGCAAAGCGTTTTCTCGAAATGGTGCACAGCTCCGCTCAGAATAAGACCCAGAGGTGGGGACTGGGTCTCTCCCTAGAGGCCTCGTGATGCGACCACCGTGGGAACGGGCCGTTTGGTGGTTAGGGTGCTTTTTTTTTTTTTTAATTGATTGATTTAGTGAATGGCATCTACAGAGGCCGTGAAATCGTTGCTGTATGAATTTAGTTTAAATAAAAGATCAGCAAATATACATCTATATATCTACATCTATCCATCTATCTATCAGCCATCCATCTTACCTATCTATCTATCTATCCATTCATACCTATCTATTCTTATCTATCTATCTATCTATCTATCTATCTATCTATCTATCTATATCTATCTATCCATTTCTATCAATTCATCTCTATCCATCATCCATCCATCTTACCTATCTATCTATCCATATCTATCTATATCATCTATCTATCCATTCATACCTATCTATCACCTATTTATCTATCTATCTATCTATCTATCTATCTATTCATATCTATCTATCTATCTATCTATCCATTCGTACCTATCTATCTATATCTTTGTATGTTAATTATCTATCTATCTATCTATCTATCTATCTATTCATATCTATCATCTATCTATCTATCTATCCATTCATATCTATCTATCTATATTTTTGTATGTTAATATCTATCTATCTATTCATATCTATCTATCTGTCTATCTATCTATCTATCTATCCATTCATACCTATCTATCTATATCTTTGTATGTTAATATCTATCTAGCTATCTATTCATATCTATCATCTATCTATCTATCTATCTATCTATCTATCTATCTATCCATTCATACCTATCTATCTATGTCTTTGTATGTTAATATCTATCTATCTATCCATCCCCCCCTCTCTCTGTATGTATAATATATATATATATATATATATATATATATATATATATATATATATATATATGTATATATATATTATATAGTCGGGAATGACTAGCATATATGTGCGAGGGAAACCTTTACTTTTATCTATATAGATATATCTACATATATCTACACTATATCTATCTATCTATCTATCTATCTATCTATCTATCTATCAATATAAAATATGGACAATATAATATAGGGGGTCCTCGACTTACAACAGTTAATTTAGTGACCATTCAAAGTTCCAAGGGCACTGAAAAAAGTGACTTACGACCATTTTTCACACTTAACAACCACCTGCCTTTCAAAACTTCTGAGTTTTTTTCCCCCCCTCTGGCCTTTCCACAGACACCCCCCCACCGCCGTATTGCAAACTCTCACCTTTTTCTGCACCTCTGAAGGGCACCAACGTTTTAGAAAACTACTGCAAAGGATGGCAAGGTAGGTAAGAAGGATGGGAGGTGTTTGTGTGGGGGGGGGGGGTTGGCCATGCAATGGGCTTGTTTTAAGTCACAGCTGACACACAAAGGCTGCTGGAGCGATTGGCACCCTTTCCTGATGGCGAGAACAATTAGCCAGTGGAACGACTTGCCACCAGAACTTGTGGGTTCTCCATCCCTGGAGGTTTATCCAAGAAGAGATTGGACAACTATTGGTCAGAAATGACGTAGGGTCTCCTGCTTGAGGAGGGGGTTGGACAAGAAGACCTCCAAGGTTCCTTCCGACTCTGTTATTCGGAAGGAAGGAAGGAGGGAGGGAGGAAGGAAGGAAGGAAGGAGAGAGAGAGAGAGAGAGAGAGAGAAAGAAGAAAGGAAGGAAGGAAAGAAGGCAGGAAGGAAGCAGGCGGGGGTTGGACTAGAAGACTAGAAGGTCCCTTCCGACTGTTATTCGGAAGGAAGGAAGGAAAGAGAAAGAAAGAAAGAAAGAAAGAAAGAAGCAGACAGGGGGTTGGACTAGAAGACCTCCAAGGTCCCTTCTGACTGTTATTCTGAAGGAAGGAAGGAAAGAAAGAGTGTGAGAGAAAGACAGAAAGAAAGAAAGAAAGGAAAAAAGAGAAAAAGAGGGAGGCAGAGGGGGTTGGATAGAAGACTTCTAAGGTCCCTTCTGACTGTGTTATTCGGAAGGAAGGAAGGAAAGAGAAAGAAAGAAAAGAAAGAAAGAAAGAAAGAAAGAAAGAAAGAGGGAGGCAGAGGGGGTTGGATAGAAGACCTCCAAGGTCCCTTCCGATTGTGTTATTCTGAAGGAAGGAAGGAAGAAGGTAAAGAAAGAGAAAGAAAGAAAGAAAGAAAGAAAGAAAGAAAGAAAGAAAGGGGGTTGGACTAGAAGACCTCCCAACTCCCTTCCAACTCTCTTATTCCGTTATTATTATTATTATTATTATTATTATTATCATCATCATCATCATCATCATCATCATCATCATCATTATCCACACAGGCCGTTAGACCTGTCGATCCAAACAATTTCCACCCCCCCCCCAATTCCCCCATCCCCAATTTTGTTTTCCTATTTTCCAAAGCGGCCACTTCCTCTCCTTCCTCCTCCTCCTCCTCCCCCTCCCCCCCCATGCCCCCCACCCCACCCCCCACCTCCTCCAAAGCTGCAATGCACAAGTGGGGAAGTAAGTTTGTTTGTTTGTTTCTGGGCGTGCCACGTTCGGTGGATTGTCCCAAGAGAAGGAATGGGAACCCGGAAGGCCACGTTGGCTGGAGGCGAATTTCCTCCTTCCTCCTCACAGACTGCCGAACCGGACTGGACCGGATGCCTTGTTTATTTCTAGCCAGAGGAAATGGCGGCCAGAGAGAGAGAGAGAGAGACGCTAAATAGACTCTTGACGTACAACGTTGGCAACCGGCCACCTAGCCGTCTCCAAGCAGCCCGTGGGCGCCTGGTTTGTTTTCCTCCCCCAGCCGGAGACAGGGTTTCCCCCCCCCCAGGAAGTCCCACGGCTACGTGGCGCCCCGAAACTCGGCCGCACGTCTCGAAGGGTGCCAGCCTCTCCCCAAGACGATGTCCAGTTTTGGTCACGACCGATATATATATATATATATATATATAAAGATAGATGTTGTTGAGACTTTGGAAAAAGTGCAGAGAAGAGCAGTAACAGAGTGGGAAGGGACCTTAGAGGTCATCTAGCCCAACCCGCCCGCCCAAGAAGGAGACCCTATGCCATTGTTGACCGATGGCAGTCCAGTCTCTTCTATAAAAGCTTCCAGGGATGAAGCTCCCGCAACTTCTGAAGACAACTTCTGCTCCGTGGGAATATAGAATAACAGATTTTAAAAGGGATCTTGGAAGTCATCTAGTCCAACCCCCCGCTACACCATTTCTGACAAATGGCGGTCCAGTCTCTTCTCTAAAAACTTCCAGGGATGAACCCAAAGAAGAAGGGGGAGTCCACTTATTCCCCAAAGCATCCGAAGGCAGGAGAAGAAGCAATGGATGGAAACTAATCAAGGAGAGACGCAACCTAGAACTAACAAGGAATTTCCTGACGGTGGAAGACAAATGGATCAGTGGGACGACTTGCCACTAGAAGTTGTGGATGATCCATCACGGGGGGGCGGTTTAAAGAAGAGACTGGACAGCCATTTGTCTCGAATGGAATAGGGTTTCCTGCTTGAGCATAGGGTTGGACTAGAAGACCTCTAAGGGCCCCTTCTACTCTGTTACTCACTGCATTCCATATTCTATACTTTATCCTAGCTTTTAAGAACCAATTGTCTGAACCAGTAACAGGGTTTCCCGCCTGAGCAGGGGGTTGGACTAGAGGACCTCTAAGGTCCCTTCCATTATTCTATTATAAACCCTGATCAATGAATCAACAGAACAACTTTTCTCCAGAAAATGTGGTTTGCTTCTCCATCACCAGAGATTTTTAAGAAGAGAATTGGACAAACCACTCGTCTGGATTGGTATAAGGTTTCCTGCCTGAGCAGGAGGTTGGACTGGATGACCTCCAAAGTCCTTTAAAGGTTAAATCAATTGTCCCACTAAGTTGCAAATGGTTGCAAAACACAAGTCCCTTTTTTCTTTCAACGCCGTCGCCAAACTCTCGTAAATCAAGGACTATTTACAGATTAACAGAGTTGGAAGGAACCTTGGAGGTCATTTAGTCCACCCCACTGCCCAAACAGGAGACCCTACCTACACCAATTCTGACAAATGGCGGTCCAATTTCTTCTTGAAAGTCTCAAGCAACGAAGCTTGATTTTGTAACCCCTTTCTCTCCCGCAGATACCACTCTCTCCCGCTGTTCCCTGAGAGACGGCTACTGGTGCAAACTGGCTTACTGGGAGTATCGCCTCCGGGTGGGGAGGCTCTACCCAGTCCACGAAGATTACGTCTGCGTTTTCTCCAACCTCCCCAACGGCAACGGGCTCTGCCTGGGCCAGCTGGCATCCCGAAACCGCAGCCAGGCCGTCCGTCGAACCCAGGCTAAAATCGGACGCGGTTTGTTGCTCAGCCAAGAAGCCAACGGGGTTTGGGCGTACAACCGAAGCGAGCACCCCCTCTTCGTCTGTTCCCCTACTCTGGGGCCCGTGGGGAGCTCCGCCCCTCCGGTTCACAAAATCCAACCCGGTTACTCCATCAAGGTCTTCGATTACGAGCGGGCCACGTACCTAACGAGTAGGCGTCCAGGTGCTGGCGAAGGGCCCCACGATGGGCACACGATCCGGATCAGTTTCGGGAAAGGTTGGGGTGCTTCGTACACTCGACGGTTCATTACCGCTTGCCCGTGTTGGCTGGAAGTGCTGTTGAACGCCCCGAGATGAAGCCATTTTTTTTTGGGGGGGGGACACAACAACCAAACGCAGGGGGTTGTGGGAACATACCGCGCCCCCCAACGTAGGTTATTCGGAGAGTCAAGAAACTCAACTTCCTTTGCCGGAGAGGTCTTAAAGCTTTGAGGAGCTCCCCGCTCGCCCTCCACTTTCTTCCCTAGTATCTATTGCTTTTGTGACCTAAATGCAGGTAGTCCTCGATTTACGACCAGAAGGTCCGCCTGCTCAGCAAGGCAGTTGCTCTGTGAGATGCACCCATTTTTTTTAAAAAAAAAATTGTTAGCCAAATCATGAATTGCCATTGTTCAGGGAGTCCTGCAGTTGTTAAAGCAAATCTGGCTTCCTCCCATTTTTTTCTTCGTTTGGCAGGAAACAGTGGGGGACGGTGGTTAAAGAAATCACAGCCGTTGTTAAGTGGGTCACAGGGTCGTTAAGCGAATCGAGCTTCTCCCCACACTTGGCTTTGCTTGTCGGAAGCCAGCTGGGAAAGTCGCAAGTGTTGATCATTGGCCTCTGAGATGCTACGACCGTCGTAAATACCAACCGGTTGTCAAGCACCTCAATTTTGACCCCAGAGGGAGGTGGGCGATACTGGATTGGTCGTAAGTGCAAGGATATTAAGTGCCTTTTTAAAGGGCCGTTGTAACTTCGAACGGTCGCTAAATGAAGCATCATAAGTCGAGGACTGCCTGTACCCTCGGGAAAACAGCCTCAAGCAGGCAAAACATTTACAAAGCAAGGGAATCCCCACATTTTATATATATTTTTTGGGGGGTGGCAAGAATTCTCTGCAAAATTGTAACATGAGGACGGAGCAGAGCACATGAATCTCTCCGGTAACAATTTTGTAAATTTCTCCATCCCATTTCCTCCAAAATACATAAGTGAGTCCTCACCTTACGACCCCCAACAGAGCCCATGTTGTTAAGCGAGACATCTGCTAAGCGAGTTTCAGGGCCCCCCCCTTCCTTGCCGCACTTTTGTTCCAGTATATCCCTGCGGTTGTTAAAAGTTAGCCGCAGGGTCGTTAAGCGAATCCATCTTCCCCTTTGACCTGGCTCGTCGGCAGGTCGCAAAAGGAGATCGCGTGACCTCCAGGACGCTGCGGCCAATCGTAAATATGAGTCAGTGGCCAAGTCAGACTGAATTGTGATCACATGGGATCCCGTAACACCAGTCAGTGTGAAAAACCCAAATCCCCCCCTTTTTTTTCAGCGCCGTCGTCACTTTGAACGGTCACTATAAACGAACGGTCGCAAGTTCGAGGACTGCCTGTACGCGGTCCTAGCACAGTAGCTGACTTGATATAGAAGTCACCCCATCTTCTTCCTTCTGGAGCCGAATGTTGGAAAATGAGAAGAAAAAGTCAAGTTTTTTGGGGTGGGGGGATAACGAAAGATGAGAACGATTGGAAAGACGGCGGGAAATCGATTCGTTACCAGGTGGTTGAAACATTAAAATGTTCAGTTTTGTGGCTGAAGAAATCGTAAGTTGCTTTGTGGTTTGAGAAGTTTCGGAATTTGGCTAAGAGATAAAGATGTCCGTGTTGTGGGAAATTTTTAGGAATATTTAGGACTGAGGTTTCCTTCTGTATATCTCTAATTAATTAAATTTAATTAAATTGCTTCTAAAAAAACGAACGATTTTGGTGGTTATTGCGAAAAGAAAAACACAGCAAAACCAGTACAAGTCAAAAAAATATATATTTTTTATACTGTGCAGGTAATGCTCGACTTAACGACCGCCATGGACCCCAAACGTTCTGCCACTTAGCGAGACAGTCCTTAAGTGAGTTTTGCCCCATTTTACCAACTTTGTTGTTAAGGGAAACTTTTGAGGGATTAAGCGAACGTGGCTTCCCCGTGAATTTTCCTCGTCTGAAGGTCGCAAAATGGGGATCATGTGACTGTCGTAAATACAAGTCAGTTGCCAAACCTCTGAATTTTGATCACGTGTCCCCGGAGATGTTGCAACGGTCGTAAGTGCGAAAAACAGTCGTAAGTCACTTTTTTCAGTGTCATAACTTTGAATGGTCGCTAAACGAACTGTTGAAAGTCGAAGACTATGCAATATAAGTGCAAATCAATTTTCTTTTAAACTGCACTTGAAAATCTTAAATTCGAATGCATAAATGCCCAATGTCTATTCTAAATATTAAATGTTCTCATCCAGGAATCTAATTCCATGGTTTTTACAATTATCCAGTGCTCCTGAGCATGTACAGAGTGATCACCGACTGGGTTTTTCTCTTGCTTATTTGACTGAATCAACCTCCTGCATGGCAAGTTTTTGGCAATTGGAAAGGCAGAAACGTGAGGGATTTTTAACTAACAGGCTCCTGAGCATATGCAAAGTGCAATTCTTCTACTCCATTGTGGACGAACAGTGTTAAATTCCAAATGCATTGAATTTGGGAGGTTTTAGTGGGGGAAAGATCAGGGATCAGCAGTGGCTAAATCACCCCTCCTTTTTGCAAATATATGCATTTAAAATAATAGACAAATAAATATGTTTTTTAGTCCACAAAACCCTAGAGTTTGCAGACCTGCCAGCAGAGGGCGCTCGCTGCACAGTACTGCTAAAAAAAATAAATCACTATTTTCTATTTCAAAGTTTGAATTCAAGTGGAAATTTATTTCAATTATTTGCCAGTTTAGCTGCTGCCGTCAATAAAATGGGCTCATTTTTTCCATCCTGGTTAGTTTTTGAGGTGGGGAATTACAGCTTTTGGGGGAACCCAAAATGAATGTTTTCGATTGCAAAATATCCAGTCCTGGGAATTAGGATGGTTTTATAAACCGGGTTAAATGCATTGTGCGAATTGTGTTGTTTCCTTGTGGATCAGGGGTTGTGTTTACCCGTGGCACAAATCCACCAACTGCCACTTGTAAACCCCCTAAAATTTTAAAAACCCCTTGACGACTTCCTATTGTGTAGGACCAGTCAGAGGCAGTTTAGCAAACAAGCCACGGTTAAAACAAACCATGATTTCCTGAAATGCAACCACCATTCACAGTCGCATCGATGTCAGGCCTGGCTCACGGAGGCTGCTTTGCAGATAGTTCTCGACTTAACGACCACCACTCTGCTCAAAATTTTCCACTGCAATGTGAGACAGTTTGAGTTTTGCCCCATTTTACAACCTCTCTTATCCACCGCCATTAAGTGAGTACCGCTGCCGTGGTTAACTTACTCACACGGTTCTTAAGTGAATCTGGCTTCCCCGTGGACTTTGCTCGTCAGAAGGTCGCAAAGAGGAGAATCGCGCGACGCTGCGACCGTCACAAATCGCCAAGCGTCCGCATTTTGAACAGCCGTAATGTGTGAACGGCAGTCCTAACCCGGTTTTTTTTTTTCCGTAGTGTTATCGTAGCTTCAAACAGTCGCTAAATCAATGGTTGTTAACTCCTGTAATCAAGACAGGCCAAACGTTTGATCTCCTTGTGGTCTCCCATCCTGTGGAAACGGAGACGACGGCGAGCTGGACCGAATCGTGCGAATCTGCCTCCAGCAAGGATCTAAAGATCCTTGGATGGTTTGAGGTGGGGCTGTGGGGAGAAAAAGAAAGAGAGAGAGAGAGAGAGAGAGAGAGAGAGAGAGAGAACCACCCTACCCCACCCCACGCTTTCATCTGGGGTCTGTGACTGACAGCTCGGGAATCCACCCCGTTCCTGCCTGTGGCTTTACCACTGTCTGCCAACTCAACCCACTTTTTCGCTGAAAAAATTCAGCCGGGGAGGGTTGAGTAGCTCGGTGGGGAAAGAGTGGGGTGGGTTTCCTGTGTGCCAACCACTTCAGAGAGGGGTGGGGTGGGAAGGAAGAGGGGCACAGCTGGTAAGGGGGGAATGCCAGGCTCCCCACACGCCACCCCAAAAACCACCCACCGCCTCCAGATCCCCACAACGTCGCCCCCCTCCAAAAAAAAACTCCCAGTCCTTGGTTTTCGGTGGTTTTTTTTTTTTTTTTTTGCAAAATGAGTGGCTTGGTGCCCACTTTTAACCCACTCACCAGCTTTCTTCAAGGGCTGAGATTGCAGCAGGATTCGCACTCGCTCCCGCCAATGTGGGTTTGTGTGACGACACGCATTTCCCCACCCCCCGCCCCACCGAAATGGGCTGGCCCGTTTGACCTTAATCAATGGACGTTCTTTATTATTATTATTTTTTTCTCCCCCACTCCCCCGCTATAAGGTAAGGCTCGAAACTCTGGGCTAAGGTGGTTTGCAATTGGCTCACGAGGACTAGAAGCTTGGCTCCTTTTGGGGAGAGGATGGAAGCTGGCAGTCTCCAGGAAAGCACACCTGGTTTGGATGAGGGGAAGAAAAAAAAACACAAAACATTCCGCGATTTTAATTGTAAGGGTTTCTTAGATCTTTAAATTCCAACCGCCTGGGGGTATAAAATCAGCCTGAGAAACCTGCCTCATTTTCTGCTGTCACAATGCCTTTATCTGAGGGGGGGGGGGGGGTGGGGGGGGGAAGAGGGAGGAGGGGGTTATTAGCCAAGGCTCCTGGAGTCTCTGGAACTCCCTGCCTCAGGAAGAAGGAACGACTCCATCTTTTGTTTGTTTGCAAACAGGCCCTGGTAGAAAACACCATCCGCATTTTATTTATTTTTAAAATCCTGTTTCTGTTGGGGAAGCTCCCGAGTTACGTTGTTTGTTTTTTTTTTTTAACTTTTCTGTTCTCAAGGTTGGCTGCTGCTTTGAATGGCAGGAGGGATTCACAAAAACCATGAAATAAGATCATGGTAATATTCGCATTCGCATCCCACGTAAACCGGGACCTGTTAATAGCTATCATCTATTTAATCTGTCTATCCCGCCTAATCTGTTAATATCTATCACCTATCCATCCATCTATCTATGTCTGTCCGTCCATCCATCATCTATCTATCTATCTATCTATCTATCTATCTATCTATCTATCTATCTATCTATTACCTACCTACTTGCCTACCTGTGTATCTCTATCCATCTCTCTCTCTCTCACTCACTTTCTCATCTATCTGTCTCTCTATTAATCTCTCTCTCGTCTATCTATATCCCTCCTAATCTGTCTTTATCTGTTAATATCTATCATCAATCTATATCTATTAACCTCTATATCTATCTATCTATCTTCTCTCATATCTATTTATCTTGTGTCATATCTATCTTATCTACCTATCTACCTATCTATTTATCTTCTCTGTCATCTATTTATTTATCTTGTGTCATATCTATCTGTCTTATCTATCTATCTATCTATCTATCTATCTATCTATCTATCTATCTATCTTCTCTGTCATATCTATTTATTTATCTTGTGTCATATCTATCTTCTCTGTCATATCTATCCATTTATCTATCTATCTATCTATCTATCTATCTATCTATCTATCTATCTTCTCTCATATCTAACTATCTATCTATCATCTATCTATCTATCTAGCTATCTTCTCTGTCATATCTATTTATTTATCTTGTGTCATATCTATCTGTCTTATCTATCTATCTATCTATCTATCTTCTCTCATATCTAACTATCTATCTATCATCTATCTATCTATCTTCTCTGTCATATCTATTTATTTATCTTGTGTCATATCTATCTTCTCTGTCATCCATCCATCATCTATCTATCTATCTATCTATCTATCTATCTATCTATCTATCTATCTATCTATCTTCTCTGTCATCCATCCATCCATCTATCTATCTATCTATCTATCCATCCATCCATCCATCCATCCATCCATCCATCCATCCATCATCTCACAACCAGCAACAGAATTTCCATTGCTGACCAAGGCGGCCTATTCCCTCCCTGCGAATAGCCGAGAGAAGGGAGCGCGTGGAAAGGAGGGAGCAGAGGAGAAATCGGGGAGTCCGGATGGTGGCCAGGTGGCCTCAATTGCCTCGACATGACGCCAGGGCAAGTTGGCACCCGGCTTCCTTGTGCACACCCCCTCGCACAGGTGACTGGGTGGGGCCACACAAGCCCAACCTGTTCGGTTGCAACCAAGCTAGGTGGGGTTAGCAACATCGTGTTCCTTCCTGGCTCCCTGCTCACCTGGTCTCACCTGAGCCCCACCCGATGTGCAATAGGTAGCCTGGGCCTCCTCTCCCCTCCCCCTCGATTGGTTTCCAAGTCGCCCTCCCTCTTTCCAAACCAAACAAGACCCTTTTTGAACCCAGAATAAACCAACCCAAAAGAAATCCTTCAATTGCAATTGTTTTCATGCACCTTTTTTTTTTTTAAATTAATTCATCTATACAGGTAGATCCCGGATCTGCGCACCTTCCGCCGTGCTCTTAAGACCTTTTTATTCCACCTGGCCTAACTTTCTCCCTCTTTTAAAAATAATTTTTAATATTTTTTTAATATTTTTAATATTCAAAGTTTAATTTGTTTTAAATTGATTGGGTGTTTTTTTTTTTTTAATCTGTCTGGGCCAAACTATTTAATTCGATTTTATTTCTGCTTTTTAAATTTTGTATGCATGTATTTTATTGTTGGCTGTTCACCGCCCTGAGTCCTTCGGGAGTAGGGCGGTATATAAATCAAATCAAAGTAAAAAGTAAAAAGTAAAGTCCTCGACTTACGTCCGTCCCCCCCAATCGATCCCCCAAAATTTAGGGTGCCGAGGGGAACATTTGCGCAGTGAGTTTAGCTCCATTTTACGACTTTTCCCATCACAGGGGCTGGGGGTCGATCGGGACAGCTGTTCGATGAGTAATGTCGTCGTTAACTGAATCCCCCCCCTTGACTTTGCTTGACGGAAGGTCGCAGAAGGGGATCGCCGTCGTCAATGTGAATCCGTTGCCAAGCCTCTGAATTTGGATCGTGTATGACCAAGGAGATGCTGGAAGTGGACGTTTGGAAGTGGACTAGATGACCTCCAAGGTTCCTCCCAGCTCTATTATTCTGCTATTTTTCCTTCCTTCCTTAATTCCTTCCTTCCTTCCTTTCCTGCCTGCCTTCCTTCCTGCCTTCCTTTCCTGCCTGCCTTCCTTCCTGCCTTCCTTCCTTCCTTCTTTCCTGCCTGCCTGCCTGCCTTCCTTCCTTCCTTCTTTCCTTCCTTGCTTGCCTGCCTTCCTTCCTTCCTTCCTTCCTTCCTTCCTTCCTTCCTTCCTTCCTTCCTTCCTTCCTTCTTTCCTGCTGCCTGCCTGCCTTCCTTCCTTCCTTCCTTCTTTCCTGCCTTCCTTCCTTCCTTTCTTTCCTTCTTTCCTGCTGCCTGCCTGCCTGCCTTCCTTCCTGCCTGCCTGCCTTCCTTCCTTCCTTCCTTCCTTCCTTCTTTCCTTCCTTCCTTCCTTCCTTCTCCATTACTGGAGGCTTTTAAGAAGAGACTGGACAGCCATTTGTCCGAAAGGGAATAGGATTTCCTGCTTGAGCAGGGGGTTGGACTAGATGACCTCCAAGGTCCCTTCCAGATCTATTATTCTATTCATTTTTCTGCTCTTGGCTGGACTCCCCTCCTAGGAATCCTGGAACCCAACTTTTCTTCCCCCGCATAATCCTAAGTCAAATCTCTCACCCTGCCTGCCATTCCAAGCCTCACCCACCCTTCCCACAGGGACCCGGGAAAGCATTCTGCCCCCCAGCTATTTGGGATCCTGAGAGCCAGAGAGGCGCCCGGATTCTGCAGCTAAGCATTCATACTTCTGCTTTTAAGAAAGCTGGGAAATGCTCCTGTTTGGGGTGATTTTTTAAAAAAGAAATAGTTAGTTTTTTTGTGGCTGTGTGTGTGTGGGGGTCTTTGGCGCTCTCTGGTTTTCTTGTAGACGTTTCAAGCCCCAACTAGGTTACATCATCAGTGCTGGAAGGGTGTGGGGTTTGCAGAGAGGAAGAGGAGGAGGAGGAGGAGGTGGAGGAGGAGGAGGAAGAGGAAGAGGAGGAGGAGGAGGAGGTGGAGGAGGAGAAGGAGGAGGAAGAGGAAGAGGAGGAGGAGGTGGAGGAGGAGAAGGAGGAGGAAGAGGAGGAGGAGATGGAGGAGGAGGAGGAAGAGGAGGAGGAGGTGGAGGAGGAGAATGAGGAGGAAGAGGAGGAGGAGGAGGTGGAGGAGGAGCAGGAGCAGGAGGAGGTGGAGGAGGTGGAAGAAGAAGAAGAGGAGGAGGAGGAGGTGGAGGAGGAGGAGGAGGAGGACGACGAGAACTGGGGGGGTCCCTGATCCTCTCTGAGCTTGGTTATTTTTTTGTAGACGTTTCCTGACCCAACTAGGTTACCTCATCAGTGCTAAAAAAGGAGTGTTATACTGTTTATATACAGTCCCTGAAAAGCGGGGGTGGGGGGAGGTGGCTCCCCTCAATCAGAAACGAACCGAGTTAAGCCACCTGGGATTCCCCCCCCCCTCTCTCTCTCTGTGTATGTGTGTAGGAAGGGGGTGGCTTGTTGTGAGACCCCCCCCCCCTAAAGAGTCAAACCTTTCCAAACTGGCTTTCGGACCCCTTTCGCGTTCCATATACCCCTCCCCACCCCCCCCACCCACCCCCCACACCAGAATCGATGGGGCAGGCTGGACAGATTGAGGGGGGGGGAGGCCGCTGGGAAAGGTGGGGGAGGGGCAGGGTTGCATGGAGGCCGGTGGGGGGGGATGGGAGGCAGAGAGGAACGCCCCGTCTTTCTTCTGTCCCACACACAACCCCCACCCCACCCCACCCCCGTCCCTCCCCACCGGGAAGTCCCATCTCGTCCCCCACCGCCCGGCCGATTCCGTCATCTTTTCCACTCGCACACATCCTCTTCCGCAGTGTCGCCTGTGATTCAGCCCCACCCCTCCCCCCCACCCTTTGAAGTGACCCTCCCTTTTTTTCCCCCCCTCCCTCCCTTCCCTCTCCCCCCCACCCAAGTCCCCAAAAACCCTCCCCATCCCGGCATCGGGGGGAATTTCCGATTGCGGGCGCTCTACGCGAAAGGGACGAAAAGAGATTCATTCCTAAAGCTTTTTCTCCGCTCCCCGCTTCTTTTTCCTAGCCCAGATTTCGAAGTGGGGGCGGGGGCGACCGGGGGAGGGAGGGGGGAGAGCAAAGAAAAGACCAACAAAAAAAAACCCACCACCCAGCCCAGGTGCAACCCACCAATGGGAAGCCGGGGGAACTCCCCGCCACCCAATGGGAGGAACGCGGCAGAGGCGGCTGGCCAAGTCGATCGCCCGGCCGGGCGAGGCACGGATGGCGAGCGGAGTCCGCAGCCAGGTGAGGCGGCGCTGGAGGGCAGGTAAAGGGGCGGAGCCGTGGGGAGGGGAAGAAAGAGAGAGAGAGAGAGAGAGAGAGAGAGAGAGAGAGAGAGAGAGAGAGAGAGAGACTAGGGAAAGAAAGGAGGAGGAGGAGGAGGGGAGGGGGTTGAGTTTCCCTCCTTACCTGGGAAGGCGGAGGTCGCTTGCGGCCGCCGAGCTGGAGGAGTCGTGGAGGGGAGGGTGGGCGGACAGGTGAGTGGAGAGGGCGTGGCTAAGAGGACAGGTGAGCAGGGAGTGAGGGGGAGAAGAGGAACGAGAGGTGCTGGAGGAGCAGGAGAGATCGCGCCCGACACTCCGCGTAAGAGCACCAGCAGGAGCGACCCCCGCCCCAAATCCGCTTGAACCCACAGCCGGAAGATCGAACAACATCCGCCAAGGCGGGGGTGAGTGTCTCCCCCCCCTCCATTTCGGGGCTCCCTATTGGGGGTGGTTGGAGGGGTCGTCTCCGCTCTTCAACCCAAGACCCCCTTCCCCTCCGGCGCCGCCGCCTTCTTCCCTAACCCGCGCCTTTTATACAGATTCGCAAGAGTCGGACCTTGGAAAAAGGGACCTCTGTAGGTCATCTAGACCACCCCTACCCCCGCCGCCCAAGCAAGCACCCCTTTCTGACAGATGGCAGTCCGACCTCTTCTTGAAACCCCCAGCCCACCCACCCCCCGCCCCCAAGGATGAAGCTCCCACCGCTTTCTCTCCCTTAGCAAGCCAGAGGCTCCAGGCTGGGGATGATGGGGGAGGTGATCCAGCGCGTCTGGAAGGAGGGGGGGTGGGCGGGAGGGCAGTTTCGGCTGTGCCCCCTTCCTACTCCTGTCTCTCTTGAGATTCGAGGTGGGCTTTGAACTCTTATCTCCTTGGTCGTTTGAGCTGATTTTGGGTTTTTTTTGTTTTTTTTGCCTTGGGGGCTCCCGAGGGTGGGATGTGGGGGGGGCGGTTTCTGTGCGTTCCTCCCCCCCCCCTTCTGCCTTTTCTCTCCCTAATCCCATTAGCTTCCTCCTTCCTCTTTCTCACAGCTCCCCCCACCCACCCAAAAGTCAACATTAATCCTTTCCCCCGGGCTCTCCTCCTCCTCCTCCTCCTCCTCCTCCTCCTCCTCCTCCTCTTCTTCCCCCAACTTTCAAAAAAGCAGGAAGCGTACCCAGCTTGGGCAGGGAAAAAAAAAATCAAGTGGGGAGGGAGGGCAGGAAGCAGCTAAATTCCCCATTTATTTTATATTCAAAATATAATATACACACCCCCCAAAAAAAATCTCTCTTGGGGGGGGTCCACCTTCACCCTACGAGTTCAGCCCCACCAGAATCCAGCATGTTTCAGTCCACAGACCGCCCCCCCCCCCCCCCGCTGGGGCAGGCTGAGCCCAGGGGCTCAATCTATGGGTCAAACTGTGGTCAGTTAAAGAATAGGTCTCCTGCTTGAGTAGGGGGGTGGACTACAGGACCTCCAAGGTTCCTTCCAGCTCTTTATTCTGATATCCTTCCTTCCTTCCTTCCTTCCTTCCTTCCTTCCTTCCTTCCTTCCTTCCTTTCTTCCTTCCTTCCCTCCCTCCCTCCCTTCCCCATCACTGGGTTTTTTTTTTAAGAATCAACTGGACAGCCATTTCTCTGGCATAGGGTCTCTTGCTTTATCAGGGGGTTAGACTAGAAGACCTCTAAGGCCCCTTCCAACTCCGTGATTCTGTTAAACCTTCCTGAATGTATTCGATCCACATGGAAAGCTGAGGATTTTCTCCCTTTTGGGGCGAGAGAACCCCCCCCCCCCCCGCCCCCTCATCTCAAGCCCTATAGCTGGACGTACTTTGTGAAACTCATTTTTTTAAAAAATAAAAATTCAGTTATATCTTTTTAAGGGGGATCTATTCTGGAAAGGCATGGGGTGGGGCATAGATTCCCAACCCGGGTTAACCAACTCAACAAGGTTTGGTCACAAACAATAATTCCACCGGGGCTTAAAATCTCGCTTGTCTGTCGTACCCAACAAGTTTCTCTTGTTTCTATTCCCACCCCCTGAAATTTTGGGGCACCCCGAGATGGCACCCCGAGATGCCAAAAAACCTTAAAACAGCATCCCGCTCTTTCTTCCTTCCATCCGGAGCGTAATCATCGCGAGGAATTAACCGGGATTGATTGGCAAACCGTCTTTCCTTCGTTTCTGTCCCATCCCAAAATTAGAAACTTGGCCAAGTCAAGGCCTTTTGGACCCAGGAAAAATCTCATTTTATCTGTTCCTTCTGTTTTTGTGTTGGGGTAATTTTGGCTCGGTTAAGGAGAAACTCCGATGCGCCGATTTTTGGGTCACCGGGCAGAAATGAGTGGCACCCTTCTTCATTTAGCAGGAAGTAGAAGTGGTCCTCGACGTACGACGTACAATGGTGCCCAGGATTTTTGTTGCTGACTGAGACCCTTGCGAAGGGTCTTCCCGCCCGCTCGAGCCTTGGGGTTGGACTAGATGACCTCCCAAGGTCCCTTCCAACTCTTCGTTATTCTATTTTCTATTCGCTTGTCGAAAGTCAAAAGCTTTGTCCCCGTTTTACGACCTTTTCTTAAGGGAATCTCTGCACTTGTTAGCTTAGTCGACGGTCGTTAAGTGAGCCTTGGCTCGCCCGAAGGTCGCGACATCCCGGGGACACCGTCATAAATACAAGTCCATTGGCAGGCGCCTGCATTTGAATCACGTGCCCCAACCGTCGTAAGCGAGAAAACGTTCCCATGTCGCATTTTTTTCAGTCCCGTTGTAACTTTGGACGGTCGCTAAACGAATCGTAATTCGAGGACTACCTGGTGTTCTGTTGGCCGCCTTAGCCTGTCCCCCGGTTTTATTAAACCCTGTCCTTTCTCACCATGCCTGCTTACCGTCACTAACTCAGACCCCTCCTCGGCATGTAGAGGGTGCCATGTTGGGCGACCCCCGTCTTGCAAAAATAATAAAATTAATAATAATAAATTATAAAATTGGTGGTATGTGGTGCAGAGATAAAATTCTCAAAAGCCGTCCCGGGTTTTTTTTTAGAACCGTCCCACCGAATCTGGCCAGCGTACACGGTGTGGGGGGGTGCCCACGATAAAGGAATCGTGCCTTGGCACAGGTGGGCACAGGTTGGCACAGGTGGGCATCTGATGGGCACCAGGTGAGGCCTTCTTTTCTGAAATGGTATAGGGTCTCCTGCCTGATCAGGGGGTTGGACTGGATGACCTCCAAGGTCCCTTCCAACTCTATTCTATTCTATTCTATTCTATTCTATTCTATTCTATTCTATTCTATTCTATTCTATTCTATTCTATTCTATTCTATTCTTATTCTATTCTCCTCTCCTCTCCTCTCCTCTCCTCTCCTCTCCTCTCCTCTCCTCTCCTCTCTTCTCTTCTCTTTATTCTCTTCTCTTCTCTTCTCTTCTATTTCTATTCTATTCTATTCTCTTCTCTTCTATTCTCCTCTCCTCTCCTCTCTTCTTCTCTTCTCTTCTCTTTATTCTCTTCTCTTCTCTTCTCCTCTCCTCTCTTCTTCTCTTCTCTTCTCTTCTCTTCTCTTCTCTTCTCTTCTCTTCTCTTCTCCTCTCCTCTCCTCTCCTCTCCTCTCTTCTCCCCTCTTCTCTTCTATTTTCTATTCTACGCTACTCCTCCTCTCCTCTCCTCTCCTCTCCTCTCCTCTCCTCTCCTCTCCTCTCCTCTCCTCTCCTCTCTTCTCTTCTCTTTATTCTCTTCTCTTCTCTTCTATTTCTATTCTATTCTATTCTATTCTATTCTATTCTATTCTATTCTATTCTATTCTATTCTATTCTATTCTATTCTCCTCTCCTCTCCTCTCCTCTCCTCTCCTCTCCTCTCCTCTCCTCTCCTCTCTTCTCTTCTCTTCTCTTCTCTTCTCTTCTATTTCTATTCTATTCTATTCTATTCTATTCTATTCTATTCTATTCTATTCTATTCCATTCCATTCCATTCCATTCCATTCCATTCCATTCCATTCTTATTCCATTCTATTCTTCCCTTCTTTCCACCTTCCTACCCGCTTTTTTCAAAGCTGAGACGAAATGGCTTCCAAGTTTGCCCGGTTGCGCCCTTTGGAGTGGCACATTGGACGGAGGCCGCGTTGCGAATCTTCTCTTCTTCGATGGGTTGGTTTGAAGGTGGGAGGATGGGTGACTTTCTCCTGGGGGCCAAAGTTTTCGATTGGACTCTGTGCCCTCCACGGGACACACCCAGCCAGCCAGCCAGCCCCACGGATTAACCCTGCCCTCCTTCGCTGGGGTGTGTTGCTGCCGTGAGGTCATCTTCCACGCCGAACCGGCTGGGCCAATTTCTGGGAAGTCTTCGGGATGCTGCAAATCGCTTTCGTTTCTCCAGCTCTGGAGGTTTTAAAGGAAAAATCGGAGAACCAGTTGTCCGGTTGAGGATCTAGAGGATCTCCAAGATCCCTTCCCACTCTGTTATTCTGTTATCCTTCCTTCCTTCCTTCCTTCCTTCCTTCCTTCCTTCCTTCCTTCCTCTCTCTTTCCATTCCCCTCTCTCCCTCTTCCTTCCCTCCCTCCCTCCTTTCTCTACTTCCCTTCCCCTCTACTTCCTTCCTGCCCACCTTCCTTCTCATTTTCTTTTTTTGTTCCTTCCTTCCTTTCCTTCCTCTCGCTTTCCCTTCCCTCTTCTTTCCCTCCCTCCCACTTTATATCTGTTTCCCTTCCCCTCTACTTCCTTCCTGCCTGCCTTCCTTCCTTCCTTCTATCCTTCCTTCCTTCTCTTTCTCTCTCCTTCCCTTCCCCTCTTCCCCTCTTCCTTCCCTCTATCCCTCCCTCCCACCTTTCTCTGTTTCCCTTCCCCTCTACTCCCTTCCTACCTACCTTTCTTCTCTCCTTCCTTCCTTCCTTCTTCCTTTCTTCCTTCTATCCTTCCCTCCCTCCCTCCCTTCCTTCCTCCCTCCCTCCCACCTTTCTGTTTCCCTTCCCCTCTACTCCCTTCCTACCTACCTTTCTTCTCTCCTTCCTTCTTCCTTCCTTCCTTCCTTCCTTCCTTCCTTCCTTCCTTCCTTCTATTCTTCCCTCCCTCCCACCTTTCTGTTTCCCTTCCCCTCTACTCCATTCCTACCTACCTTTCTTCTCTTCTTCCTTCTTCCTTCCTTCTATCCTTCCCTCCCTCCCTCCCTCCCTCCCACCTTTCTCTGTTTCCCTTCCCTTCTATTCCCTTCCTACTTACTTTCTTCTCTCCTTCCTTCCTTCCTTCCTCGTCACTGGAGGTTTTCAAGAAGAGAGACTGGACAACCCCTTGCCTGAAACAGAATTAGGGGTTGGACTAGAAGACCTCCAAGGTCCCTTCTCAGCGTACCTGTCTGCTCCCCTTTTCCAAATGGCTTCGTGCAGCAGAACCCAGGTTCTTGCCAACCGGCCTCGCTCTGAAATGGGATAGAGAGAGAGAGAGAGAGAGAGAGAGAGAGAGAGGGAGAGAGAGACTCTTCCTGCCCGAGCAGGGAGGGCGGGGTGGGACTAGATGACCTCCAACGTCCCTTCCAACTCAGCTGTCCTCAGTTATTTTAGTACAGAAGCACTTTGCACTGGCGTGTTCCGCGAAGAGCTGTTTGTTTTTTTCCCCCCGCTCTCCGCTCTAACCCACAGCCCTGAAAAATCCCCTGGTGGTGCCCCATCCACGCAGATCTTAAAAGAGCTCCCCACATTGGCTGGCACTGCCCCCCTCCCACCCCCCCCAAAGATCTCCCCTGCCCTCCTCTCCTGAACAGATGCCAAGGACGATGGGGCGGGGGGGGGGAAGGAAGAGCCTCAGGTTGGCACACCTGACACCTGTTTCCCCCGCCCCTCTTCCCAGCCTGCCAGCGCACAGGTGAGGGTGGCGGCGTGTCGCTAAGACGGCACCTGCCGACTGTCCCCAGGTGTCCTGGATGTGCAACACGGAAGGAGAGGGGGGGGAGGCGGGGATTGAAGGGGGCGGCTTGCAAGGAGCCAAGAGAAGGCTGCTTGGTTCCCTTTGCACGCTGCTGAATGTGTGCAAAACCCTCGGGGGAGGGGGCGCGGGGGGGGGAGACGGGGGCAGGAGAGGCTGTGCACACACACCTAGGAAGCTCACAGGTCTTATCACTCAAGGTAAGCGGGAGGCGTGTGTGCTGCACCCCCTTTGAACCCTAGAACTGGGAGATCCCCCCCCCACTCTTTCTTTCTCTCCCTCCCTCCCTCTCTCTCTTATCTATCTATCTATCTATCTATCTATCTATCTATCTATCTATCTATCTATCTATTATCTTTCTGTGTGTGTCTCCCTTCCCCCTCCCTCTTTCTTTCTCCCTCTCTCTCTTTCTCTCCCTCTTTCTTTCTCTCTCTCTCTTTCTCTCCCTCTTTCTCTCTCTATCTCTCTGTCTCTCCCTCTTTCTCTCTCTCTATCTCTCTGTCTCTCTCTTTCTTTCTCGCTCTCTTTCCCTCCCCCTCTCTCTCTCCCTCCCTCCCTCCCTCTCTCATCTATCTATCTATCTATCTATCTATCTATCTATCTATCTATCTATTATCTTTCTGTGTGTGTCTCTCCCCCCTCCCTCCCTCTTTCTCTCTCTCCCCCCTCCCTCCCTCCCTCTTCTTTCTCCCTCTCTCTCTTTCTCTCCCTCTTTCTTTCTCTCTTTCTCTCCCTCTTTCTCTCTCTATCTCTCTGTCTCTCCCTCTCTCTCTATCTCTCTGTCTCTCTCTTTCTTTCTCGCTCTCTTTCCCTCCCCCCTCTCTCTCCCTCCCGCCCTCCCTCTCCTATCTATCTATCTATCTATCTATCTATCTATCTATCTATCTATCTCTGTGTGCGTCTCCCACCCTCCCTCTTTCTCTGTCTTTCTTTCTCTCCTTCTTTCTCCCCTCCCTCCCTCTTTCTCTCTCTCTCCCCCTCCCTTTCTCTCTCTTTCTCCCTCTTTCTCTCTCTCTTCTTTTTATCTATCTATCGATCTACCTACCTACCTATCTATAGCTAGCTGTCTAGCTATCTGGCTATCTAGCTATCTTACATCATCATCTATCATCTATATATAACTATCATCTATATATCTTTTTCCTTCCTTCCTTCCTTCTTTCCTTCTTTCCTTCTTTCCTTCCTACCTACCTTCCTTCCTTCCTTCCTACCTACCTTCCTTCCTTCTTTCCTTCTTTCCTCCCGACCTACCTACCTACCTTCCTTCCTTCCTTCCTTCCCTTCCCTTCCCTTCCCTTCCCTTCCCTTCCCTTCCCTTCCCTTCCCCTTCCCCTTCCCCTTCCTCTTCCTCCCTCTATCTATTAAATTTATAGGTTGCCCATCTCACTATATCCCAGGCAAGTCTGAACCCCTGCGAGAGAATTTGGGGGTGTTTGTGTGTTACTCTTAACCCTGATGCTTCTTTCTTAAACAGGCCAAACTTGAGTATCCTCTGGGCGGCAGGCAGAAATTCAACAGGCGCCGTAGAACTTCCCAAACCAATCCTCCTTCCTCCCTCCCTCCCTTTCCACCTAAGGAGCCTTGTTCCGTATAGGGGGCTGAAGGGGGCTGCAGGCCAACCCAGAATAATTTCGCCGGTTCGGGTACGGAACGGCAGCGGGCCGAAGTGGGCTCAGCTGGAGTGGCTGGCCTCGCCGTCCCTGGGGTTTTTTGCCTCGGCTGAGGAGGTCCCACGTGGCCCCCGTTGCTTCAGGAGGCCACGCTGGGAGCCCCAATGCCCATCGATCCAGGAAAAAAAATGTTCCGCTTGTAAAATTTGGTTGTCGTTTTATTTTTTAGCAAGACACGCAGGAAAGGAGACCATTGTTGTTGTGTACCCCCAAAATGAGAGCGGGGTGCAGTTCAAAAGCCCCACCATTCAGCGTGCCATCCCTGATGCCAAAGCCAGGGCCTGGCACGGCTCCTGTTGCATGGTTGCCCTGCCTGCTGGGAGGCACCGATCCCTCCTTGGGGGGAGGGTGGCGGCTGATGAAACCACCGCGAAATCGTCCTTTGGCCCCACCCAGCGCTTTGCCAGCGATGCCCCCCTCCCGGGTGGGAGCCGAGGTAGAGCCAGCGGGCGCTCCATGGCAACCCCTGGGCCCTTCCCCAGCCTCCTGCCTTGAAACCGAAGCCTCCTTTGGCCGGGAGGCCAAACCTCCGAGGAGGCGAGGCGCAGAACCGGGCATGGTGCCAGCCATGGTTGGCAGTGCCAAGAAGGAAGAAGGTGAACTCTGGGCTGGGAGAGGGGGGGGGGAGATGCTGGCGGAGGCTGGGTGGAGGGGGGGAAGGGCAGAGGCCTTGCCCCATCATTCTCATGGGGGTGTGGAGTTTCCTCGGGCAGAGCTCGGGTAGAGCTCATGGCAGTTTGCCCCCTGCCCTGCGTGCCACCGGTAGGAGTCTCGAGACTCCTGTTTTAACCCTTGAGAAGAGGAGCTATTCAGCCCGTTCCTTCCCTCCCTCCCTCCCTTATTCTTCCCTCCCTCCCCTTCATCTTCTTCTTTCCTTCCTTCCTTCCTTCATTCCTCAGTACTTTCCTTCCTTCCCTCCTCCCTCTCTCTTCCTGTCCCCTCTAATTCTTCTCTCTCTCCACCTCCTTCCTCCCTCCCTCCTCTTTTCCCTTCCCCTCTAATTCTTCCCTCCCTTCCTCCCTTCCTTCCCTCCCTCCTTTCTTCCTCTCTTCCCTTCCCTTCTAATTCTTCCCTTTACCTCCTTCTTTCTTTCTTTCCTTCCTTCCTTCCCTCCCTAATTCTTCCCTCCCTCCCCTTCACCTCCTTCTTTCTTTCTTTCTTTCTTTCTTTCTTTCCTTCCTTCCTTCCTTCCTTAATACTTTCCTCCCTTCCCTCCTCCGCCTCTCTTCCCTTCCCCTCTAATTCTTCCTCCCCTCCCTCCCTCCCTCCTTTCCCTCCTTCTCTTCCTTCCCTCCTTCCTTCCTCCCTTCCCTTCCCTTCTATTTCTTCCCTTCACTTCCTTCCTTCTTTCTTTCCTTCCTTCCCTCCCTCTCTAATTCTTCCCTCCCTCCCCTTCAACTCTTCCTTCCTTCCTTCCTTCCTCAATACTTTCTTTCCTTCCCTCCTCCTTCTTTCTTCCCTTCCCCTCTAATTCTTCCCTTCCCCTCCTTCCTTCTTTCTTTCCTTCCTTCCTTCCCTCCCTAATTCTTCCCTCCCTCCCCTTCACCTCTTTCTTCCTTCCTTCCTTCCTCAATACTTTCTTTCCTTCCCTCCTCCTTCTTTGCTCCCTTCCTCTCTAATTCTTCCCTTCACCTCTTTCCTTCTCTCCCTACCCTTCACCCCTTCCTTCCTTCCTTCCTTCCTTCCTTCCTTCCTTCCTTCCTTCCTCAATACTTTCCTTCCTTCCCTCCTCCCTCTCTCTTCCCTTCCCTTCTAATTCTTCCCTCCCCTTCGTTCCTTCCCTCCTTCCCTCCCTCCCTAGTAGAACCCCCCCTCCTTTTTCCTTGCAAGGGGGGGAGCAATCTCTCGCCCAAGGCTTTGGGGGCAGCGTGCCCCCCCTCCCTCCCCCAGAAAAGGGGAGTTCCCTGCAAACCCAACTGTCCTGACGCAGTTCCCCCTCTCTTGAAGGGGGGAAGAGAAACAGGTGACGGATGAGACAGAAAGAGAGAAGTAGGTCAGGCTGGCTGTTTGGGGCCCTCCGGCCGCAGACTCTCTTATGCAGACTCTCTCCCGCCAGCCCCATGGGCACCGGATGGGGTAAGCACAGGGGCACCCTTACTGGGGTGGGTGGGGGGGTGCAGCGAGGATTCCCCCCCCAACTCACAAGCTTCCCCAGACCTTTAAAGATGCTTTAATTATTTCCTCTCTGAACGTCAGAATGCATTTCCAAAACAAACTTTCCCTTCCTGCTCCTGGAAGGACGTGGATTCGAATCCGAGGCCCAAGGGACGGAAACAGGAGCAAGCAAGCTAGCCAACAGGGTGCAGATAGATAGATAGATAGATAGTTAGTTAGTTAGTTTAAGGAGGTGGGGGAAACTTCAGTGTTTTTTCAGCACAGAGATTGCTTCTCGGTTGCTTTCCAGCCTGAAACAAAAAATGTCATTTTTTTTTCTCACTGCTGTTCACAAACAGTAACAGAATTCGAAGGGAACTTGGAGGTCATCTAGCCCAACCCCCTGCAGAAGATCTATACTAAGGATTAAACTCCCTCCCCTTTAAGGTTGCACACTGGGCTCAAAATCCCAAATCTATCTATCTCTTCTATCTGTCTATCTATCTATCTATCTATCTATCTCTTTATCTCTTCTATCTGTCTATCTCTTATCTATCTATCTATCTATCTATCTATCTATCTATCTATCTATCTATCTATGTATTTATCTATCTATCTATCTATCTATCTATCTATCTATCTATCATCTTCCTATCTATCTATCTATCTATCTATTTATCTATCTATCTATCTATCTATCTATCTATCTATTATCTCTATCTTTATCTCTTCTATCTGTCTATCTCTTATTTATCTGTCTATCTCTTTTATCTGTCTGTCTATCTCTTATCTATCTATCTATCTATCTATCTATCTATCTATCTATCTCTTCTATCTGTCTATCTATCTCCTATCTATCTATCTATCTATCTATCATCTTCCTATTTATCTATCTATCTATCTATCTATTTATCTACCTACCTACCTATCTATCTATCTATCTATCTATCTATCTATCTATTTATCTCTTCTATCTGTCTCTCTCTTATCTATCTCTTTTATCTGTCTATCTATCTTTTATCTATCTATCTCCTATCTATCTATCTATCTATCTGTATAATTTAAAGCTCGGGATTATAATGAATATTTTATATATATGTATATATTTCTTTCCATTTTCCCTTCTAGAATGCCCAATAGGAATAATTCCAGCTTTTTATTTTTTCGATTTTCTGCCCTGTTATTTCATCCAGCCAGATTTTTATCTTCCCTCACAATTTCTTTAATCTTAGGGCAGGTCCATCTATCTTTATTTTATTTTATTTTATTTTATTTTATTTTATTTTATTTTATTTTATTTTATTTTATTTTATTTTATTTTATTTTATTTTATTTTATTTTATTTTATTTTATTTTATTTTATTTTATTTTATTTTATTTTATTTTATTTTATTTTATTTTATTTTATTTTATTTTATTTTATTTTATTTTATTTTATTTTATTTTATTTTATTTTATTTTATTTTATTTTATTTTATTTTATTTTATTTTATTTTATTTTATTTTATTTTATTTTATTTTATTTTATTTTATTTTATTTTATTTTATTTTATTTTATTTTATTTTATTTTATTTTATTTTATTTTATTTTATTTTATTTTATTTTATTTTATTTTATTATTTTATTTTATTTTATTTTATTTTATTTTATTTTATTTTATTTTATTTTATTTTATTTTATTTTATTTTATTTTATTTTATTTTATTTTATTTTATTTTATTTTTATATGCCACCCTTCTCCAGAGACTCAGGGCAGTTTACAATGCGTTAAGCAATAGCCTTCATACTTTTGTATATTTATACAAAGTCATCTTATTGCCCCCCACAATCCGGGTCCTCATTTTGCCCACCTTAGAAAGGATGGAAGGCTAAGTCGACCTTGAGCCTGGTGAGAATTGAACTCGCAGTAATTGCAGGCAGCTGGATGTTAAATGCTGCCTTAGTAGGAGGCATTAGCCTCCTACGCCACTCAGGCTCCTAAGTAATTTCAACAGTACTTTTCAAATAGAAAAATAATACGAACATCTGTTTTCTTTTCTCCTGCACAGCATATTTCACCCAAATTTACAACAATAATCCGTCCCCTTTTCCTAAAACCTTGGAAGGACCTGGTTTTTGAAGGCCATTGAGCCTTGCGTCTTTAACGCTAGCACACAAACTCTCCCATCGTACACAAAGCACAACCTGTTGTGTTGTTGCTCTCAATTTAACGCCCACTCAGCCTGCCAGTCAACCTCACCCAGTTGCCCTGGGGGGGCTCAAGGTCCCACCCTAGATAATTTTCTCTCCATTTATTTCTCTCTCTCTCTCTCTCTCTCTCTCTCTCTCTCTCTCTCTCTCTCTCTCTCTCTCCCTCCCTCCCTCCCTCCCTCTCTCTCTCTCTCTCTCTCTCTCTCTCTCTCTCTCTCTCTCTCTTCCCCTCGCCAACCCTTTGTAATCTTAAGGCCAGGAGGAGGACCCAGGGGATAAAAGGTTCAGTTTAGCATTCTGGGTAAAACCGAGAAGGAGTGTATGCAAAACTTCTGGGGTGTGTGAGCTTTTCGTGCCAAGCTGGTTGAGTTTGTGAATTGTCCTTCTCGCTTGTTTTAGCCATGTGTTTTTTTTCAAAGTTGGGCACTGTGAACAAGTCTGGACTACAACTCCCAGAATTCTCCAGCCGGACATGCTTGTTTTTTTTGTGTTGTTTTCTCCCCCCCTCCTCCTGCTCTCTAGAGTGGAGAGATTGCAGTGAAAGGGATTGCGGAGAGAAAGGGATTACAAGAGAGTAAACAGGAACGCGGTGGCTCCAAGACGCTGAGCTTGTCGATCGAAAGGATCAGCAGTTCAGCGGTTCGAATCCCTAGCGCCGCCTAACAGGGTGAGCTCCCGTGACTTGTCCAACCTAGCAGTTCGAAAGCAGGTAAAAAAAAATGCAAGTAGAAAAATAGGGACCACCTTTGGTGGGAAGGGAACAGCGTTTTCCGTGCGCCTTTGGCGTTGAGTCATGCCGGTCACATGACCACGGAGACGTCTTCGGACAGCGCTGGCTCTTTGGCTTTGAAACGGAGATGAGCACCGCCCCCTAGAGTCGGGAACGACTAGCACGTATGCGCGAGGGGAACCTTTACCTTTTAAGCAGGGACGCTGTGGGAATACGCATCAAAAGGAACGTGTTCTCGCCAGGGAATTCTGGGAGTTGAAGTCCAACCTCTTAAAGGTGTGCCTCCAGGTTGTAAAAAGCTGGCATGGAAAGGCAGAACCATGTGTACGGAAGGTATTCCTCTCTCTTAAAATCGTGGGAAGTTCCTGGTTGCTCAATTTTTTTCCGACCCATTTCCTAGAATATTATTTTAGCCGCCGTTCTTTTCACTAATTTTTTTAAATTCTGTTCTTCTCTTCCTGCATTTTGCAAAACCGCTCGAAAGAGACTTTTCACTTTTTGCTGGCCCGTTTCAAAGTTACAAACAGGTTGCCTTACTGACTCTGAAGTCTGCCCAAACCCATAAGAATAATTTAAGGAGCCTGTCTCTCTCTCTCTCTCTCTCTCTCACACACACACACACACACACACACACACACAGACCATACCACCTCACTTCTTCTGAAGCAATTCCGTCCCACCTTACAAGGTTGTTGTTAAGATTGCTCTATGGGTTGAGCGTTGCCTGCAAAGATACAGAGTTGAAATCTATGGTCGTGGGTGCATATAGCAGGGTCCCGTTTCATTTCATTTTTATTTATTTTTTTGGCCTTGGAGCACCCCTGCAAGGTAGGACTACAGCTCCCCTGATTCCAAACCAGCTCGGCGGAGGATGATGGGAGTTGTAGTCCATCACGAGCCCACCCCCCACCCCCACCCCCGGCTAGCTTCCCTTTTATATTCTAGAAACGACTAGCCAGAGGGATCTCTTCAACCCCTCTCAAATTGGGATAATCGAGACCAGAAAACCCACTGGTAGCGTACGCAGCTTGGCTCACTGACTCGATCTGCCTACACCACTTGAGATGGCAGGTTCCGGGGAGGTTTTTTTCCCCCCCAAATATTTCTACAGTGAAGACCAAAAGGGAACCCTCTCCCTATAGAGATGACAGGGGAGGGGGGGGGAGAACATGGTGGGCGGTAAGGAGAGAGACCATCTCTGCTTAGTCACTGTCTCAGACAGGAAGTGTGGATTTCCCCAGAAGTTGTGGGGGGAGCATTCTTCTGGGAAGAGGGGGGGGTGTTATGAATTAGGGGTGGGGGAGGTCTTCGGCCCCGGCGCTCTAAAAACTGCAGCCTCCCCTCCCTCTGATGCCTCCCCTGAGATAAGACCAGGCGTTCAGGGATCCCTCTGTGGGCTTTCCAGAACTCTGCACATGCTCTGGCTAACTCTTGCTTTTCCCTGAGCTGCTGGCAAAGCTTGCCACCGAGTCCTCTCTTTCGGGCTGAAGAGTTTGCAAAAGCAAAGGATAATAATAGCTTTGGTTTGCAACACCAGAAAGTGCTGGCAAGCCGGCGCCCCCACCCAGGCTGAGTCACCGGGCTTCTCCACGCCCCGCACGCGCCCCCCCACCCCCACCCAACCCCTGGTCCGTTGCAGTCCCAGAGTTTCTGATTCCCACCCCTCCGTGCCCTGCCAAATCTTGTTTTCCTCTGTGCCCAGCTCACCCGACTTATCACTCGACCAGGGCACCTAGCTGCCAGGAAGGAGCACCTCCTGGGAAGCTTCGGGCGGGGATGATGGGGGAGATAGTGGGGGAAGCAGATTGGGCGAAAGGGCAGAGGAGTACTCTTTCTGGTGCCCTCCTTTCTTTCTTTCTTTCTTTCTTTCTTTCTTTCTTTCTTTCTTTCTTTCTTTCTTTCTTTTGTTCTTTCTTTCTTCTTTTTTTTCTTTTTTCTTCCTTGCTTCTTCCTTCCTCCCCTCCCTTTCTTCCCTCCCTTATTTCCCTCCCTTTCTTTTCTTCCTTCCTTTCTTTTTTCTTCCTTCCTCCCCTCCTTTCCTCCCTCCCGCCTTCCCTCCCTTTCTTCCCTCCCTCCCTCTCTTTTCTTCCTTCCTTTCTTTTTTCTTCCTTCCTTCTCTTTCTTTCTTTTTTCTTTCTTTCTTTCTTCCATCTTTGTTCTTGTTTCTTTCCTCTCTTCCTTTTTTCCCTTCTTTCCTTCCCTCCGTTCCTTCCTCCTACCTACCTACATACCTATGTACCTATCTATCCATCCATCCATCACACTCCGTCTATTTCCTTCCTTCCTTCCTTCCTTCTCCTCCTCCCTTCCCTCTTTCTGTCTATCTATTTAGCAATCCATCATACCCCTATCTCTTTCCTGCCTTCCTTCTCTCCCCTCCCTTCCCTCTGTCATTCTATCTATTTATCTGTCCATCCATCCATCCCACCGCTGTCTATTTCCTTCTTTCCTTCCTTCCTTCTTTCCTTCCTTCCCTTCGATCCATCTATTTATCTACTCATCTCCCTTCCTTCTTTCCCTTCAATTCATCTATTTATCTACTCATCTTCCTTCCTTCCTTCCTTCCTTCCTTCCTCCCTCCCTCCCTCCCTCCCTCCCTCTCCATAAGTAAATCTAGGCCTCTTTTCCAAAGAAGGAGAGAATGCGGCTGGGATTCTCTCAACAGAGCCTCCAGAGTCAGGTGCAGACTATCCTCAAATGCTAAGTGCTCGGCAACAAAATCTTTTTAAACTTGTAATAAGTGGCCAACCTGAATCCATCCTTTCTGAGCAACCACAGCCCTGCAGTGTAGGCAGAGAGGATTTCCCAGGTGCGTGGAGGATGGGGAAATGGCTTTTTGGGGGTGGGGGGTAACCTGGAGATTTTTGGGAGCCAGCCGGGCAAGATTTGAACTCAGAATGAAGAAAACAGTGGATGGAAAAGGGGATAAAAAATAAAATAAAATAAAACGTTGTTTGCAGATTTGCGATTAGCGGAATTCTAGGAAATGTTGTGGGTCTGTTTTGAGCCGTTTGTGTTGTTGTTTAACAACCAGCCTCTCCCCTTGCTGTGTGGAAAAGGGGTGGGAAAATGACACAATCACAGTTCTCCGGAAACCCCTCCTCCCCCTCCTGGCTTCCCCTTTTTTTCCACCGGCTGTTTTCTACCGAAGTTTAGCTCCAGTTCCCTCTTTTATTTTTCCGCTTTCTCGTTCTGTCATTTAGAATAGAATAGAATAACAGAGTTGGAAGGGACCTTGGAGGTCTTCTAGTCCAACCCCACTGCTTAGGGGCTTGGTTCCCCATCTTCCCTTCTGCAGTACCTTATATAGGCCCATAACTGTTTTTTTTCCCCCTTTAAATTTTCCTTTTCATTTTTTTTTTGCGCTGAAAACATTACAAGCGTAAAAAAATTGCAAATTCAGAGATGATTTCATTGGAGATGGCAAAGACCAAAGGACAGTCTTGACTTACAACCGGAATTGAGCCCGGCGTTTCCGTTGCTAAGTGAGACGGTGCTTCAAACGAGCCCTGCCCCATTTTTTAACGACCTCTCTTGCCTCCGTCGTTAAACGATTCAAGGCAGTTATTCAGTTAGCAACACGGTTGTTAAGTGAATCCATTTTCCCCGTTGGCTTTGCTCGTCAAACGGTCGCAAAAGGGGATCGCGCGACCCTGGGGGGGGGGGGGGAAACGCCGCAACCATCATAACTGTGAGTCAATCAGTCATCCTCGATTTACAACAGTCCATTGAGTGACCGTTCATGTCCGCGTTTCACACTTACAACCGTTGCGGCATCCCCACGATCAAATTTGAAATACTTGGCAGTATTTCAGTACTTATCGTTATGACAGTCGCAGTGTCCCCTTTTGCAACCTGCCGAGCAAAGTCAATGGAGGGTGGGGGGGGAGCCAGATTCACTGCCACAAGGATGATCATAAAACAAGGCAAAACATTACCGGCTGTCTCGCTCAGCGACCGAAAGTTTGGCTTTGTGTCACAGTCGTAATTCGGAGGACTACTCGTAATCCCATTTTCTTTCTTTTCCCCTACACACCACCCCGTAAAATTGCCCGGATGCCCATTCTGGTTGGGCCACTGGGGAGAAACTGAGTCAAGCTGTGGCATTTTTTTTTTAGCCAGTCACTCAAGTCGGGCTGCTCCGTTGGGCAGGCTGTGGCAAGTCATTTTCAGCCCTGCCCTGATAAATGCCAAGGAATTTCGCCAGACACCTTCTTCCCAGTCATTTTTTCTGCCAAATTCCAGGAATGGGCACCAGCTTAGCCAACGCTTTTGATCCCAGGATAGAGCTCCCCTTTGATCCTGCTACCGAACGGCTGGCAAAGGCTGCGCTGGCTTGGGTAAACGGACTTCAGTTCCCAGAATGCAGCAGGCCCAGCCGGGGTAGCTGAGGATTCTGGGAAAGCAAAGCTCTTGAAAATATTCCTTTAAAAAAAAACACACACAATGTTTTTTAGCTGGATTTTTTTCAGGCACAGGAAGCGAAGTTAAAGAGAAAAAGCAAGACAGAAAAAATAGAAAGGAAAAGGAGGGGGAAGGATGTCTTCCTTTCTTTCCCTCCCTTTTTCTCCCTTCTTTTCCCCTTTCCTTTTCTTCTTCCTTCCTTCCTTCTTTCCTTCCCTTTCTCTCCTTTTGCTTCCCCTTCCCCTTTCCTTTCCTTCCTTCCTTCCTTCCTTCTTTCCATCCTTCCTTCTCTTTCTCTCCCTTCCCCTTCCCCTTCCTTTTCCCATTCTCCTTTCCTTTCTTTTCCTTCCTTCCTTCTTTCCTTCCTTGTCTTTCTTTCCCTTCCCCTTCCCCTTCCCCTTCCCCTTCCCCTTCCCATTCTCATTTCTTTTCCTTCCTTCCCTTCTTCCTTCCTTCCTTCCTTCCTTCTCTTTCTCTCCCTTCCCCTTCCCCTTCCTTTCCTTTCCCATTCTCCTTTCTTTTCCTTCCTTCCTTCCTGCCTTCCCTCCCTCCCTTTATTTCTCCCCCTTCTCCTTCTCCTCCCTCCCTTCCCTTCCCTTCCTTTCCTTTCCTTTCCTCCCTCCCCCTATACTTCTCTCCCTCCCTCTTCCTCTTCCTTCCTTCCCGCCTTCCCTCTCTCCCTCTATTTCTCCCTCCCTCCCTCTTTCCTCCAGCCTCTTAGTCTCATTTTGAGCTCCTAATTCAAACCACAAATGACTATTTTCTTGTCCTCTTTCCACCAAAAATATCCAGATAAGTTTCCAATCTTTCAATAATAATAATAATAATAATAATAATAATAATAATAATAATAATACCTTAACAGTTCCTAGGTCCTTGGTTAGGACTCAAGCTGCTGAGCTATTAACCAACCTCAAAGGCTGTGAATCTCACCAGAGATTAACTAATAATATTAATAATAATAATAATAATAATAATAATAATAATAATACTGTCCTTATGGGTTTTTTTTCCTTTCTCTGACCAATCTCAGCAGATTCATTATTTCTACATTGTTTTGCTCATTTTCTCAGCCCCTTCTTCGCGCTTCTCTTTCTAATATTAATGAGATGGTGAGAAAAAACTTTCTAGATTTGTTTTTTTTTTCCACGTTACCCACAATTTGTGTAACTCGGGGGAGGCCGACCCAAGGCCGCTTAGACCGCACGTCTTAAAATACAAATCCGACAGTGTGCTTCGACAGTTGGGTTTCTTCTCTCCCTCTTGCCAATGGGTTGGGAAAGCACTTGGCACATGCTCAGAGGCCTCTCTCCGCCGGAATAGTTCCTTATTGTGTTACCGATGCCGGAACAGAAATTGTTTTGATGTGCAATGGATTAAAGACACCTTCTGGCACCCTGGTTCCCAGGGGTGCCGTTGAAGATCCAGAGATAAAATCCTGTCTCGGGGTGTGTCCAGCATAGGATCAGATTGGGCGGGTGGGAGGGGGGGGGGTTGCAGGAATTATCTGTCTGTTCTGCCCCCTTCTTAGCTGGAATAAACCAAAACGTATATCAAATTCGCTTTAAAATTGCTTGATTTATCCTAGTGACGTGATTAAGAACACACTGTGAATCCTTTGGGAGAACGGTTAAAAAGCTCTGGCCTCTGAGCATACCTAAAGTGCTTCAACATACCCCTCCTCCGAACAGGAAGATGTAGCTCTAAAGCAGGTTGCATGATTTACGTAGTACACCCCTAGCTTGGTTAGCCCTCAACTTACAACTACTCCTTTAGTGACCGTTCCAGGGACTCTTGAAAAAAAGTGACTTGCAACCGGTCCTCGCACTTAAGACCGTTGCAGGATTCGCAGTGTCACGGGGTCAACCGGCATGTATTTACGACGGTTGTGGCATCCTGGGGTCATGTCATCGCCATTTGCGACGTTCCGACAAGCAAAAGTCAATGGAGGAAGGTGGATTCGTTTAACGACCATTCCGACAAGCAAAAGTCAATGTGGGGAAGCTGGATTTGTTTAGCAACCACTGGAGTCACTTAACGGCAGTGATTCGCTTAACAACAGTGGTAAAATCAGGCACGGCTCCCTTAATACCCATCTTGCTCAGCGATGGAAATTCTGTCCCCAACTGCAGTCGTAAATCGAGACTACTTGTATCATTAATCCTTGCGGGAAGCACAGAGGCCGGTCCTTGAGAAGCAAGCTAGCAGGGACCTTAAAGTAGCCTTTCCTACAACCCTATAAGGTAGACCACCCTCGCTCGAGGATAAAGAGCCTGGGTCGAAACCGCCAGAAGGCGTTTGACAGGATAGACTTGGAAGTGGCTTTTCCTGAGTTGTTCGCATGTTTCCTCCTTTGCGCCCGGCGAGGAGTTTTCCCCGGTGGAATTGGGGGGCTGTTGTTCTGCCTGGGGAGGGCGAAAGGGTTAAAAAGAGGGGGGCGGGAACGTGGGAACGGGTGCTGCATAACCGGGGGTGTGGGCGTTGCCCGCTTTTTGTGGTGGTAAGAGAGCCCGACTTTGCTACACCACTGCACATAGGTGTACTCACATCTGCACAGACGCCGGGTGGAGGAACAGCCGTGGCGAGGGGTGAGTGAGGAGGGCACCCTGGCAAGATTTGAGGGGGGGGTAGTGTTGGAGAAAAACAGCCCCCCCCCAAATTTAGGATTAGGGTCAGGCAACTTGCTTGAAATGCCAAGGCACCATGCCCAAGAGTGCCCGCTTGGCACGACGCTGAGATGGCAAACAAAGCCGATAGAAAGAAAACCAACATGGCTTGATTTGGGGTGCTACCCCATTCTAAGACCCCAGTGTGTAGTTTCCCTCTTCTTCCTCCCCCACAAAAATCATTTTTCCCCCTTTTTCTCTCAACCACCCCTCTTCTTTGCGATACCCAATTCCTGAGGTTGGCTCAGAATCCATCCTGCAAAATTTGTACTCCAAGGAATTTGTCGGGAAGGGATATTGAGTTGGTGTGTGTGTGTGTGTGTGTGTGTGTGTGTGTGTGTGGAAGGATTCAGAAAGGATTCAGAAAGGGAGGGGGAATCTCTTCTGGGGAATCAAGTCTGAGAGATCTGATCTAGGATGATCTTAGTGCACCAGGAGAAGAAAGGTGTATATATATTTTTAGAGATTGCGACTCGGCTTACCGAGATTCAAATCGAGGGCCAGCGAGGCAGGGTTGAATTTCTAGCCTGGGTTTTCCAAGATTTGCGAAGGATTTAAAACATTCCACCATCCTTCTAGTCCTCAGTGTTTTAGGGAAAAAAGCATCCGAAGGTCGGTACGTTTTTTCCCCCCCCCCCACTTTCAAATTTCAGAGAATCGATAGTTGGGCGTCCTTTTCTTCATCGTAATCGTTTCCGCTTTGTTGTTTCTTTTCCTTTGTAGCGATTTCTTTCAAAAGAGGCAAGGGGGTGAAATCCAGAATACCGCTGAATCCGAAACGTATAATCTTCGGTTATTTGTTTTTCTTCCCCCATGAAAAACAACCAAACTAAAACGATTACTTAAAGGTTAGCTTGATCCAGCATGTCGAATATCAGGTCAGGTCAAGACCTAGGTATGGTGATATAATTTATTAACCCTGGTTAATCCATCCTGGTTTGTTTGGGGAAACAGCCTGTTTGCATTTTGTCTGCTCGGTTAATCGGTGGTAAAATGCCAGAATTTGTTTTCTAAGGTGGCCTGTGTATAATGTCGGTCTTTTTTTTTTTTTTTTTTTTTGCCTATTACCATGTTTCCCCAAAAATAAGACCCTGACTTATATATATATATATTTTTGAACCCTGAAATAAGCACTTGGCCTTATTGCCGTGCACTCAAAAGCCCAATTGGGCTTATTGTCAGGGAATGTTTATTTGGGGGGAAACGGTAGAAATGGATAGCTTTAACTAACCAGGTTAAGAGGGTTGTCTGAAGGAAACCAGGAGGGAGCTGCAATGCAGCACTAGCAAGCAATATGTCGAAAGGACAATGTAATCCAATCGGCGAATCCAAATTTCGTTTTACGCTTCTGGTGACTGTGAAAGCCATTTTGGAGACGGTAGCAATCGTAAACAGAAGAGATCAAACCATGTTTGTCAACCGTTTAACAGGGGTGGACTTCGACTCCCAGAATTCCCCAGCCAGCCATAATTCTGGCTAGGGAATTCTGGGACGTCGAATTCCACCCTTCTTAAAAGACCCATGGTTGACAAACACGGCCTTAGAAACTTCATCACTCTAAGCTGACGTGAAGGTGTAAATTTGGGGTTTTCAAAAAAATTAAACCTGATTTATCTGAGGTCCACTTCCCTCCCTCCGCATCTCAATGTTTAAATATGCAAACGTGTTTTTCCAGGTGCTTCAAAGCGACCTCGAGAGAGGCTGTTTAGCAAATCTCTGCCCGGGGTTTTGTAAACCGAGGATGATAGTATTAGAAAGCTGCCCGGCTGGGGCTGCTGGGCGTTGTAATCCCTCAATTGCTGTCTATGCAATCAGTGGGAGAGGCCTCGCTCGTCCTCTGCACTGCAAGCATTAAAAGCCGTAGGAGGAGGGCCTGTATTATGACCGCAACTGAGCCCAAATTTTCGTTGCTAAGTGAGACGGCTATTCAGTGAGTTTTGGCCTCCTGTTACAATTTTTCTTTGCCACCGTTGCTAAGGGAATCCCTGAAGTCGTTAAGTTAGCAACACCGTTGTTAAGCGAATCAGGAAGGTCGCAAAAGGGAATCGCATGAGCCCGGGATGCTGCAACGGTCATAAATATGAGTCAAGGGTCTGGATTTTGTGACCATGGGGATGCTTGCAAATGAAAACATAAAAAATGATCCTAAGTCACTTCTTCCTTCCTTCCTTCCTTCCTTTCTTCCTTCCTTCCTTCCTTCCTTCCTTCTTTCTTTCTCTTTCTTTCTTTCTTTCCTTCCTTCCCTTTTTCTTTCCTTCCTTCCTTCTTTCTTTCCTTCTTCCCTTCTTTCTTCCCTTCTTCCTTCCTTCCTTCCTTTTTTCTTTTCTTCTTTCTTTCTTTCTTTCTTTCTTTCTTTCTCTTTCCTTCCTTCTTTCTTTCTTTCTTTCCTTCCTTCCCTTTTTCTTTCCTTCCTTCCTTCTTTCTTTCCTTCTTCCCTTCTTTCTTCCCTTCTTCCTTCCTTCCTTCCTTTTTTCTTTTCTTCTTTCTTTCTTTCTTTCCTTCCTTCTTTCTTTCTTTCTTTCTTTCCTTCCTTCCCTTTTTCTTTCCTTCCTTCTTTCTTTCTTTCCTTCTTCCCTTCTTTCTTCCCTTCTTCCTTTCTTCCTTTTTTCTTTCTTTCTTTCTTTCTTTCTTTCTTTCTTTCTTTCTTTCTTTCTTTCTTTCTTTCTTTCTTTCTTTCTTTCTTTCTTTTTTCCAAATGTTGATGTTTAAATATCCCACTGGATCCTGATTAGATGGGCTTTGGAGACGGAGGGTCTCACTGAAACAGGGATGAGTGAAAGAGTTCAACTCAGACTGCCTAGTGGACCCTACTTCCAATTGGATAAATAAGCACCCCATTATTTAAAAAGTGTATTTGGAGGGGTGAAATATCTCTTGGCTGAAACATTAAAACCCACGCAGGATGGTTGAAAAAGCAAGCTTGACTCGGTTGGCAGAGAGGAAACTCACCAGACTAATGTGTGGGTGCCTGGCCTGCCCGTGGTTGTTTTCCTCCAGTGTCCAAATGCCCCAATTTCTCCCCACCCTTAATCTCCGCTGGATTAAACCTCAGCAGCCACTGAAATTTCACCTCCCAAAATGGACACGAGAACAATGTCTTCCTCCCAGAAACGGATGGCCAAGGCGAAAAGATCAATCGCAAAAAACACACCTTCGGTATCATTTGGAGGCTAAAAAGACTTGGGAACTGTGCTCTTAAATGCCGTCAAAATCCTGCCCGGATCCGAAAAGCTTTGGGTGGGAAAAGCATTCTTGGCTGTCCTAAGACGCTGAGGACTAGCCACATGCGGTGTGGCTGCATGACTCAAAAAAAAAAAAAAACAAAAAAAAAAAAACACCACGGGCTTTCTTTTCCCAGGGGTTGGCATCGTCCCACCCAGCATCTTTTCAATTACTTTGGGAATTAATTTTGCAAGATTTCTCTCCCTCACCAAACTAGCGAAATCGCAGACGGAATAGGCTGTGCAATTTCCACCAAACTTTCGTCTCTCCACCCCCCCCCACCCAAAATTTTATTTTTCTTTTTTCCTTTCCCAGACTTAGGGTCCTTCTTACCCCAAGGAAAAACTTGCATGTGTTCCTAAACTTGTCCGGGCATGCGATTTTCCCACCCACAACTTGCCTGGCACATGGTGCCCCCCTTTTCCCTGGGGGCCCTGCAACAGAGGGATTTATGGGCGGTGAAAAAAATGTACACCCCGTTCCAGTTTGACATGCTAATGCCCCGGTGATACCATCTCTCTCTGCGCCCTGTGCCCCATTTTGATGCCAGATGGATAGCGTTCTCAGCAAGACTGCCCCTGTTTTCGTTGGGCATCCAACTTTAGGGATTGGAGGGAGGAGCAAAACCTTTGAACCCATTCCATCTCCTTTCCTGAATGCCCCTTTTAGATTCAAAGGACTATCGGAATTGACAGGAGGGCAGGAGAAATATTAATTCAGTTTAGAAGGTGCCAATTTAAAAAAAAAAAAAAAACCATCCCTCCATGTGCAGAGAAAAATTCACACGTGTATACACGTGTGTGCAGGAAGGAAAAAAATGTTTGTTTTTGTAAAAAAAAAACCAAACCTCTAATTTGAAATTGACACAATTTCAAGGTGAAATTGATTAATCTTTGATCCCGAATACCTGAGTTTCATTTCCTGGAGATTAGTAACTTTGAATCCTGGTTTGGATTTGTGATACTGTTGGGTGTATTTTTAGGAAAACGGTCATCGCTGTCCGTAAGCCATGGTTTAAGGCTGTGAATTTAACAACTCTGGCTAGGTCAACAATTTTACTTTTCTTGTGTTTGACCCTGTCTGTTTCTCAGAGATGGCTTGGACCAGTCTTTGGGCCGTTTTTTTCAAAAGCGGTTTGCCATTGCTTCCTTCTTAGGGCTGAGAGAAAGGGGCTGGCCCAAGGTCTCCCAGCTGGTTTTGTGTCTAAGGTGAGACTAGAACTCAGGTCTTTTGGTTTCTAGCTTGATGATTTAACCACTCCATCAAACTGCCTCTCGTCAACAAATTGCTGTATCATTAAAAACACTGATTAACGCACCATCTAAATCTCTCCATTTTACGGTACTTTCCCTTGAAAAGCGCGTTGATAAAAGAGGCAAAATAGATCTCGTCCAATTCCCAAAAATTATAAGAACGTTTCGGTGTTTCGTTTACAACTTCCAGACCTAGAAAACCAATTTCTAGGTCTCTTAAACTGAAAGGTTGCTTAGATTAGATTAGGGTGGACGAGGTAAAAAAAAACAACTGACCGTCCTTCATGAGATCCGGCAGCATGTCACGCCATAAAGGACACACACAAAAAAAAAACCGAGTGAGAACGCATCGCGCTTCCTGAGAGGCCTGGATTGCATTGTGCTTGCACAGCAAAACATCCGAGTTGTGAGTTCCTGCCTTCGCCCCCATTGCAAAGTTTATCCGCGTGGTTTGCAAAAGTCGGCCCAAAATTACAAAATTCGAATGGTTTAGGTTGAGATCCGAAGAAGGGAAAAATGGTCTTATCCCTAACCAGGTTTTTTTGGGGGGGGGATTCGGCTTTGCAAAATCTTTGTTGCAATCCATGATTCTGAGTGTGCATTGAATCCACTTCCCTGCGAGGTAGGCCCCCGCAAGTTCCTTTTTAGGGGTTTCGAAGTAGAAACCGAATCTGAAGATTCACGCCCGAGGTTTGGTGACGAGGCAAACTCTGCTGGCGGCTCAATTCAATTTCCCAGGAATTTTTCTCTCCTCCCACCTCCCCTTAATTAACTTGGCGGGCTCTTCTCGGCAATCCTCCTCCGTGCCAAATTTGTGCTGGAACAAAAGGTTCGCCTTTTCCTGCCTTCGCAGAGACACCCCAAAAGGCCCGGCCCAAGTTAGCAAAAATACACGTGCCTGGGTTATAAGGGTCCGGAGGTCTCTTGAGGACTAGAAACTTGGGGAACAAGCTCCTCAGCCTGCAGCTGAACCGATCTGCGCGAAAGTTGCAAAATTTGCCTTTGGGATGTTTCTCTGGCTAAGGGGTCCCCCCAAAATCCCTCTTCTCCCCCAAATTATCTCCTGACTTCCCACCCACTCACAAATTTACTTTATGGCTCCTTATAAACCAGGTTTTCTTGCTTCTTAAATCTTTTAGGAAGGGGGCGGAACCTGTCGGGCTTCTGATGTGTTGTGGAACATGGCCAATAGTGACCTCTGGACCCCCTCTTCTAATGCGCCCCCCCTCTCCCCAATTTGGAAAACAGGCTACTGCAAAGGGTTGGATTAGGAGGAGATTAGGGGTTCCCCAAACCATGATGTGGTTCCAAGGGACTCGAAAGAGACCCTCAATGGAGGGAAAGCAGGGATTTTTCAGCGGTGCGACTTTGGGTGACAAATCAGAGCATAGAAAGTCCCCGTGTATTTATGTATTTCCCGTAAACGTCTCGTGTACAGTTTTCTCGGCTCCCCTCTTCGGTGGCGTTGGAGGCCTTTATCATGTCACAGCATCTCCCTGGGGGTGGAAGAAAAAAAATCCCCCACCTCCCATCCCCACATCCATTTTTCCACCCCCACCCCTCCCTTTTAAATTTCTAATTCTCCGTCGCAACCTCTGTGGCTTCTCACGGCTGAATTTTAGGAAGAGGGGAAAGAAAAAAAGCCATCTGTACATGCTCTGGAGAATCAAGGCATTGCCTCTTCCCCCCCCGGGACACTCCGCTCTCGGGTGCGAACGAGCCCCGTTTCGTTGACGCCGTGTTTCTTAGATTTAACCAGTCATCGGCGAGGCATGCCACTAGTCCCCATCGAGGAGGCTGCCCATTTTCAGGGTCACTTCTTCATCGGTCGCCTCCCTGCAGTTCTGGGTTGGATGCTGGCAATATTGGGGTCTTCGATCAGGGCGTGAGATGCCCCCCCCACCCCGCCGGGCTGGCACACCCACCATTTTTGATGTCCCGTTGTACAGCCGGTTTGTTGCCATCTCGAAATCTTTTGCAGAAAACAGGAAAAGATGCTCGAAGCCACATTGAAAGGATGAGTGTGGGAGGGAAATAAATCTAATTTGGAAATCGCTTAGAGATGCCTTGTTGAAATTTCCTGTTTGCTACCCTCATTCAGTTTAAGATTCCTTGGCTGTTTGCTTCAAGGTGGTTAGCCCGGGGATTCAACTAACCCAGTTTGACATCCAGAGCGATGCTGGTTTGTTTGTGGGTTGTTTTTTTTTTAGCCGTAAAATATTTCACCCTTCCTTTTCATGGGAAATTCTTCCCCTTTTCAAACGCTCTGGTTACCAGATATTTTTTTTTTCCCCTGCCGGGTGAATCAAGAGGGTTTTTGAGACGGGTGGAGGAATGGAAATAAACTTGGATGCGATGTAGGTTTCCTTTTCCTACATTTTTATTTCAGCCGAATTGCAGGCGAGAAAAACGCAGAAAAAAGTGGGGGGAAACCCCCCCCCATCATTTTAAGTTTCTCAAGAGATGGCATGCCAAAACACAAAATGCATGTTGGCATGCTCCCACCCCGGACTAACCAAGATAAATACAAACCAAGGTTACTGTCTCCTCCTTGTTTTTTTTTTAAATTCACTATCGTGGTTTCCCCCAGCTCCCAAGGTTGTAAAAAAAAATGAAAAATTGACATATATTCATTGGAAACTCCAGTAGCTAACTTGACATTCTGGATTTCCTGGTTTTATTTTGTTCCCGTGCAAGTCGTCCTCGACTTACAGCCAACAATTGGCAACAGAATTTCTGTCATTCAGCCAGTTTCTTGCAAACCGACAGGGACAATATGACCTCCAAGGTCCCTTCCAAACTCGGGGATTCTATGTGAACGTCAAATAAGGCGGTTGTTCGGGGAGCCGCAGCCTATTTTACAACCTGGTTGTTAAGCAAATCACGGCAGTCGTTAAACAAATCCAGCTTTCCCTGTTGAATTTCCTTGTCGGCAGCCAGCTGCGAAGGTCGCAAAAGGGGACCACGTGACCCCAGGATGTTGCAACCGTCATGAGTACATGCCAGTTTCCCAGCGTACGATTTCTGATCACATGACCAGGAGGATTCCATGAGAGGGTTGTAAGTGCGAGGAACGGTTATAAATCACCTTTTTTTTTCATGGCGGTTGTAACTTTGGCTGGTCACTAAAGAAATGGCTGTAAGTCGAGGACGACCTGTGCCCCTCCCACCCTGAGCACTCAGCCTTCCCAACAGCCTGGCGAGGGAGGTTCAAGCCACAACCTGAAATGAGATTTTTTTTATTTATTTTTTTTAATTACAGGTAGTCCTCGACTCACGACCAAAACTAAGCCCGCCATTTCTGTCGCGAAGCGAAACATTCGTTCAGTGAGTTTTGCCCCATTTTTCTCTCGCCGCAGTGGTTAAGCGGATTTTGCTGCAGTTGTTAAGCGACTCCCATGGTCGTTCAGCGAATCCGACTTCCCCGTTGACTCTCGCTTGTCAGACGGTCGCAAAAGGGGATCAACATGACCCCCGCCGTCATAAATACGAGTCGTTGCCAAACGTCTGAGTTTGGATCACACGACCCCCCGGGGATGCTGCGACGGTCTTAAAATATGAAAAGTGGTCACTTTTTTCCCCGAACGGTCACTAAACAGGTTATTGTAAGTTAAGGACTACCTGTTCTTTAACGCGACGTGTCCATCAGCCAATGCTGGTTTAATATCAGGAAACTTCTGGCTAGTCCCAGGGCAATTCAGGAAAACAATTCAAACCAGATCTGGATTTACTGCAAAGTTAAGGGATCCGATGCATTTATGCCAACCAGGCTGATATTCAGGAGGAAAAAGTCTCCTTTTTTTGAAAAAAAATGGAACCAATTTTAATTTTGTAAATGGTTTCTCTCGGACACCCCAAAACGTGTTTGGAGATGCCTCCCAACTTCATTCTTTTATTCTTTCTTGCTGGGCGAAAACGGGGTCAGGATTTAGTTCCTCCTAGCTCAGGAGTCAGCAACCTGCAGCTCTGGAGCCTCATGTGGCCCTTTCACCCCTCTGCTGCGGCTCCCTGTCACTCAAAATATGTATCACAACCGCCAATGTGCGACACTCACTGACGCACGATTTATTGAGCTTTTCAACCCCCGGTTAGGCCAACCATGGATAAATCCAAGAAAAGAAAAGTTTCAGAAGAAAAAAGAACGTTTAATTCAACTACATATGCTAGTTTTGTGGCCGCTCGAGAAATAAGTCAGGCCCGGGAAGGGTTTTTGTGACTCCCGCTGTTTTCTTTTCTGTGGGAAACGGATCCAAATGGCTCTTTGAGTGTTTAAGGTTGCAGACCGCTGTCCTAGCCAAACTTTCCGGTCACAAAAAAAAAACAAAAACACAGGAAAAAACCTCCAATTTCCTGGAGATTCTGCATAAAGGCCCTGGGATTTATAGGCCCTTTTCCTTTGCAGAACTCAAGGCAGGGATTCCAAAGGCCGCAGAGCCGCGGAGTCAAACCTAACCAAAGCCAGGCCGCCGTTCCACCGGAGTAAGATGGCCTTTTGGGCGCCAGAGACTCACACACACACGGGCAAGGGGTGGGGTGGGGTGAGAATCCCACCCCTTAGCAATCGTGGTTTAATCTCCGGCACGTTTCTTTTCTTGTTAAGTTTGCAAATCTGGGCTGAGCCAGCGCGAGTTTGTGCCAGTTTGCGCGTCGGGTTTCCAAACGATACGCCTTGTGTGAAAGAAAAAAAAGCCCACAATCTCACACAGGATTAAACTCGGGGGGGGGGAAGCCAAGGACGGGCACGCAACGCCCGAGGGCTGCCAGGGCGGGGGCCAACGGTGGGAAAAGAGTGGGACACTCAGCTCACGGGCTGCCGAGCGGCTAGTCTCAAAGTCTGAGAGGACTTGGATAAAAGTTTCCCCTTTTGGTTCCATGCCCAGTGAGGGCTGCCAGGCTGAGCTGGCATAGCTGGGGGTGTCAACCCTGCTGGGTGCCGCACCTAAACCTTGGGTCAGAATGCCCTAGCTTCCCCACCACGCCCGGCACCTAGCCTGCCCACCCCTTGCTCAGCCGGTCGAGCCTGCTTGGCAGAGAACGGAGGGCGGCCCCCACCGAAGCCCGTTCCTGCCCCCACCTACCCACCCACCCACCCCTTTTTCCCTCTGTCCTGGCAAAGGCAAACAGCCCTCCTGGCGGGCACCCAAATGCCAGGGAGTGGCCACCGCCCAGACCTAGCTGGCTCTCCCCCCCCCCCCCCGCCCCCGGGCGAGAAGGGGCATGCCTCAGTTTCTCCTCCTTCCTGCTCCTCTGCCCCCCATAACTCGGCCCCACCTCTCTCTCCTCTCCGCATCCTCGCCCAGGGCACCTGAACAATCTGGGCAAAGGGTGGCGAGAGAAGGCAGGTGAGCCAACGAAGCTGGGGGACTCCCATCTTTTGCTGAGCCGGGCCGTCCTCTCGGATGGGTTTGCTGCGGCGCTAAGAGTGCCTCTGAACATGGGCAAAGGGCGAGAGGGGTCGCCGAGTCAGGCTGCAGGTTTCATAAATGGCAGTGGTGTTGTTGTTTTTCTGTCCCTCTCTGCCAGCCCTTTCTATTTGATTTATATTTTGTAGATAATATATTTTAGGATTTGGAATGATTGGAAATTGGAGGCTTTACGGCTTTGGGTTCTGGGCGTTCAGAAGGAAGGAAGGAGGGAGGGAGGGAGGGAGGGAGGAAGGAAGGAAAAAAAGTGGATCTCAACACAGGTTTCACCTTTTCAGGATCTGTTGAAGGGTGGGGGATCCGGTTGCGTCTTGGCCTCCTCTCAATGAACCAATACTAACTCAGATAGGACGTACATTTAATGGTTTGTTATTTTAATAGGATTTTCATGGTCAGCTGTGAGTTGAATGGGAGTTGAAGTCCCCCCCCTCTTAAAGCAGGCTGGCTGGGGGATTCTGGGAGTTGAAGTCCCCCCCTCTTAAAGCAGGCTGGTTGGAGAATTCTGGGAATTGAAGTCCATCCATCTTAAAGCAGGCTGGCTGTGGGATTCTGGGAGTAGAAGCCCACCCGTCTTAAAGTTGCCAAGACTGAGTAACCCTGTCTTAGCTCCTCCTCCTTAATGACACCATCCCACTTCTACTCTCGGTGCTCAGTCCAGGCAGGTCAGATCCTGAAACAACTGGGCAAAGGTCATCCTGTCAAAGCCCGGAGAACTCTCTCTCTCTCTCTCTCCCATCTTCCCCAGCCCATTCGAGGGGAAGAGAGGGAACTACATCTTAGTGCATCAACCAGGGCCGCCTCCTACGTCTCTGCCCCCTTCGCCCAGCGAAGGTTCAAAGCCGACTGCCTCCCCCAGAGACACCCAAGGTGCAGCGGCTGGCATGCGGCACCTGAGTTATCTTTCCTAGGAAATCTGCTCGATTGAGTAGTTATCAAGCACCTTGATCTCCGCCGCGTAACCTCCGCCGAAACCTCTTCCTCCTGCGCGGAGGTGCAGACTCCATCAGTACACACATCCTCCTTCGCCCTCCTTTGCTAACCTACCTCTTCTTCATTGGCAAGGCCAGGATCCAGTCCTCGTTCGCTGTCAGCCTCAGACAGACAGACAGAAAACACAGCCAGAGAAGCGAAAATCCATTTTATTTAGCAAAGTTACAAATCCACAAAATCTTGCATGTCCGGGGTAGTTCTCGTCTTAACAACCACACTACAGCCCAAATATCTTGTCGCTAAGCTAAGAAATGTTACAGGCTTTCCTGTCTGAGCAAGGGGGTTTGACTAGAAGACCTCCAAGGTCCCTTCCGACTCTTGTTATTCGGGTCTTGTCCAATCTCTTCTGGGAAACCACCAGTTGATGGAGGGAGGGAGGGAGGGAGGATAGTAGAATAAGAGAATAACACATTTCGAAGGGACCTTAGAGGTCTTCTAGTCTAACCTCCTTCTCAGGCAGGAAACCCTGTAACATTTCAGACGAAGGAAGGAAGGAAGGAAGGTAGGAAGGAAGGAAGGATAGTAGAATAACAGAGTTGGAAGGGATCTTGGAGGCTTTCTAATCTAATCCCCCACTCAGGCAGGAAACCTTATCCCATTTCAGACAAATGATTGTCCTATCTTTTCTTAAAAACTTCCAGTGATGGAGCACCCATAACTTCTGGTGGCAAGTTGTTCCACTGATTAATTGTCCTCGCTGTCAGGAGACCAGCAGAACCTCCAACTCTGTTATTCTGTTATTCCTAATCCAGCGTCTTCTCCGCCGAACTGCCCCATTGATACCGCTGACTCTTTTTTTCCCCCGTACAGGTGAGGCAATGGGTAGCCCTGAAGATGACCTCATCGGCATACCTTTCCCGGAACACAGCAGCGAATTGCTGGGTCGCCTGAACGAGCAACGTCGCCGAGGGATGTTGTGCGATGTCACCCTCCGAGCCCAGGACTCCGAGTATCAGAGTCACCGGGCAGTATTGGCTGCCTGCAGCCGCTACTTCCAAAGGCTTTTCGCCGGCCCCTACAGAGCCGTGTGCGAACTGGATTTCGTGGGGGCGGAAGCCTTGGGGGCCCTGCTGGACTTCGCCTATACCGCCACCCTGACCATCAGCACAGGCAGTCTCTGCGAGGTGCTACGCGCTGCACGGCTCCTGGAGATACCGTGCGTCATCGCGGCTTGCGTGGAGATCCTGCAAGGGAATGGCTTGGAGGCTCCCGTGCCAGATGACGCCGCTCGGGAACGCGCCCGGCGTTACCTAGAAGCTTTCGGCACGATGCCCAACATGGAAGGTGACCTAGCCGAGCCCCCCGCATGTCCAGCTCCCCGCCGTAGCAAGAAAACACGCAAGTTCTTGCAAGCCAGAGGTTCGCGGCTAAACAACCACATCACGGAAGTTTCTCCTTCATTGTCTCCATCCTCCACGGGAACTCAGGAGCGCCCCAGTCCACCCAGCCAGGCGTCACCTGCCCCAGCGTTGGGCCACCCCCGTGAGGAGGAGGAGGAGGTCATGGCCCCCTCTCGTACCTTCCCCTTCTCGTACGGTCTCTCCCCAGAAGATCTGGGTTCAGACGACGAGACCATGGATCAGGACATCCTATCCTACATGCGTCAGCTAAACCAGGAGGGGCTGTCTGTGGGTCTTGATCCCCCAGACAAGCTGGTACGCAAACGGCGTTCGCAGATGCCCCAGGAATGTCCTGTCTGTCACAAGATCATCCATGGGGCAGGCAAGCTACCTCGTCACATGCGGACCCACACCGGGGAGAAGCCGTTCGCCTGTGATGTGTGTGGCGTCCGTTTTACCAGGTAAGAGTAGATCTTGACTCAGAAGAGGCAATCGCATCCCAGACCACCCCCCAAATTAATCCCAGGCTGGGTATCAAGTATTGGTTTTGGATAGACAAAAGATTCCCCACTCATTGATAATTTTGGGAGGGAGGGAGGAAGAAAAGAAAAGAGAGGGAGGGAGGAAAGGGAGGGGAGAAGGAGGAAGGAAGGAAGGGGAAAAGAGGAAAAGGGAAAGAGGGAGGGGAAAAAAGAGGGAAATGGAAAGAGGGAGGAAGGAAGGATGGAAAGAAGGAAAAGGGGAAGGGGGAGAAAGGAAAGGAAAGAGGGAAGGAGGAAAGGAGAAAGAGGCAAGAAAGGTAGTAAAATAGGGGAAAACTCACTTAACAAATGTTTCACAGCAACATAAATTTTAGGCTCAATTGTGGTCGTAACTTGAGGTTTACCTGTAATTGCATCTCCTTGCTTACTCCATTTTCCTGGCTTCCTTTCCATCATTCTAAGGACTGAGTTAAGTGTCAAACACCTAGCAATGCTCCCTCCCTCAATTTACACCCATGTTCCTCATCTCTCCCCAGGAATGACAAACTCAAGATCCACATGCGAAAACACACTGGTGAGCGCCCCTATTCGTGTCCCCACTGCACAGCTCGCTTCCTGCACAGCTACGATCTGAAAAACCACCTTCACTTGCACACGGGCGCCCGTCCCTATGAGTGCTGCCTTTGCCACAAAGCCTTCGCCAAGGACGACCACCTCCAGCGCCACCTGAAAGGCCAGAACTGTCTGGAAGTCCGGACCAGGCGCCGGCGGAGGGCCCCCGATCCGGAGACCGATTCCTTGGTACCTACCGGCATCGCCTTGGCCTCCGCTCAACTTGGCTTGAGCAACGGGCGCGTAGAGGAGCTACACAACTACTGGCCTGCTGGTGCGGCTGCCAGGTCACCCGCCCCCAAAGAGGAGGAGGAGGAGGAAGAGGAAGAAGGAGCTGTAGAGGGGGTGCAGAAGGATGGCCCAACAGCAGCTGGCCCAACGGCAGTTGTCCAAACAGCGTAACTTCCTTGGAAGGCCATCACCGCAAAACTCGTTTGTGCACTATCTCTATTCATTCGCTCAAACAGACCGTTGATGGCTAGATGATATAGCATTCCCCGGACATTGTCACGGAGACCAAATGCACTAGGACCCCCCTTCACCACTCTCCCAATTCTGTGCCTTAAGCAGCCTATAAAGCCAAGGAGAGTGGGGTCAAATGGACAGGGGGTAGACGGTGGGCATCAAGGGCCAATTGGTGCATGTTTGCTCAGGGTGTCTCAAATAAGCATATATTTGCAGGGAGGGAAGTATAGTCGAGTTTTGCTTCCCCAGCCGATGAAAAACGAATGGGTTGTGGGGCAGGGAGGAGCAGCACTCAGGGTGGGGGCTATTTGGGGGGGCATTGCTTCACATTAGGAAGGAGAAAAGAGTGAGAATGGGGGCAATTTCTTCTTTCCCTTCTCTGTTAAGGATATCGTTTTAGGATCAGGAAGGGAGAAGAGAGACAAACTTGATTCTTTTAACTGTTCAGGATGCAGAAATTCAATTCTAAACAAATTTTCTTGCTCAGGATCCATTTGGATGACATGTCAGGGCTCAATTGCTGCATTTTGGGTCTCCCCCCCCCGCCCGCCATTTCAGGAAGTTAAAAAAAGAATAAAATGTCTTTCCCTTCCCCCCCAGATCATTCCAAACAGGCTCTCTACAGAACAGGGGGCCTGACCTGGCCTCCTGCTCTCAGTCCCATCATCCACAGACTTGCTGAATAGGGGAGATAGGAGCGGTATCCTTGTCCCCCCCTCCCCCGAGTATCTTGCAGATAGTCCTCGACTTATAAGAATTCATTTAGTGACTGTTCAAAGTTACAACAGCACTGGAAAAAAAATGACTTTTTCACACTTAACGACTGTTGCAGCATCCCTGGTGGTCACGTGATCAAAAATTCAGATGCTTGGTTCATTCTTACGACGGTTGCGGCGTCCTGGGGGTGGGTGGGGGGGGGGTCACGTGATCCCCTTTTGCGACGGTCTGACAAGTAAAATCACGGGGAAAGACAGCTTCCCTTAACAAGTCTGCTGCGAACTTAGCAATTGCAGTGATTCACTTAACAAGAACGGTCGTTAAAACGGGGCGAAAACGCCCTTAAACATCTGTCTCGCTTAGCGATAAGACATTTTGGTCATAAGTCGAGGACTATCTGTATCCCTTAAGCTTGGGCCACGCATGCTGCATCCAGTCAGGCAGTGCGGACTTCAGAGACTTCACGGCGTATTCCGTCGGGAGATTCCCGCCCGATCCCAGAAATCCAGTTTAAGAAAATGGGATTCCTTTAATCACAAAATCCCCTGGCCTAAGTTTGGCTGCCCCCTGGTGGCTGTCTTGCACTGTGCAGAGGGCTGCTCTCTGCACACTCCCTCGGATCCTTTATAAAGCTTTGCCTTCCCCACCCTCCCTGCAATGAAGGGGAGGGGGCTGCAAGAAAACCTTCCCCCCCCCTTTCCTACATCCGCATTAAGCTTGTTGCAAAACAATTAGCACATAAATATGGGACGGGGGGGGGACGCTTCTCCCTGTAATCCCATCTCCCCCCCCTTACTCAAACCTGCCCCTCCCCCTCCTCAACCAAAGGTACCCTGAGGCAGTTTGCACAAAACGAATAATTTTTTTAATTATTATTATTTTTTTTTAAAAAAGGAATGATACCCCCCCCCCACATACCTTAGAATTCTTTTGCATCCTTTTTCCATGAATTTCCTGACTCGATTGCACTAAGAAACGCCTTCACGGTGGGAAGTTTCTCGCTCCTGTCTTTTTTTGCACACTTTTTTTATTTTTATTTTTATTTTTTTTGCATTTTCCTGGAGATTTCCGAGAGATTAAAATTAGGGAGGGGTGCACGTGCGTTTGTATGTGTGTGAAAACCACAAGAAGCTCCCGCCCTCCAGAAGTATTTGCTGAGAGTTAATCTGTATTTAAGAGAGATAATATATTTTATCCCCTCCTGTTTCCCACCCACTTCGATGAATCCCCATCTCCCCTTCCCCTTCCAGGAAAAAAAGAGGAAATGACTGAATTTTCCTTAGCCTTACAAGTGCCTTTGCGTTTAAACTTGAATTAGCTACTTGAAACCAAGAAAGGAGGAAGAGAGAGAGAGAGAAAGCAGGTTCCCAATTATTTTATGCAACGTTTCCTGTCTTATTTCCTCAGTTTCCCCATTGGAAGATTTTTTTACAGTCTGTCGAGTAAACCTCTCCTTCTCTTACAGTGTCCTACCTGGCAGGGGTAGCGCTAGTCGAAGCGGGAGGGGGAAGAAAAAGCCTAGTTACTTGGACTGTGGAAAAAAGGGGACTGACTGTTCCTGCTTCGGTTTTATTTTTTAAAAAAACGATTGTTATTGTTTGTGTGCTGGAATTCAAGGGGATTTTTATTTTATTTTTTTGGTCTGTGCCGAGGGCTTGATAATAAAATGGAGAGCAGGGAACCGTTGTCGCCTGCGGTTGTGTGTCGGTGTATCTTTTGCTCGCTTTTGGCGTGGCACGTCCGGATCGCAACTTTCAAGGAAATTGTTGATTTAAAAAAACCAAAAGAGGCATGGTGAACGTGTAGCTGTGTTTGGGACAAATCTCCTTGAGTTCCAGATTTTTACCATAAAGTTGAACTCTCCCTGTTCTAGATTTCTACCACAAGGTCCAACTCTCCTTGAGTTCTAGAGTTCTACCATAAGAATCAACCCCTTGAGTTCTAGATTTCTACCATAAGGTCCAACTCTCCCTGAGTTCTAGAGTTCTACCATAAGGTCCAACCTGAGTTGCTAGATTTCTACCATAAGGTCCTTGAGTTCGAGATTTCGGCCATAAGGTCCAACTCTCCCTGTTCTAGATTTCTACCACAAGGTCCAACTCTCCCTGAGTTCTAGATTTCTACCATAAGGTCCAACTCTCCTTGAGTTCTAGATTTCTACCATAAAGACCAACCCCTTGAATTCTAGATTTCTAACATAAGGTCCAACTCTCCTTGAGTTCTAGAGTTATGCCATAAGGTCCAATCCTCCTTGAGTTCTAGCTTTCTACCATAAGGACCAACCCCTTGAGTTCTAGATTTCTACCATAAGGTCCAACTCTCCTTGAGTTCTAGAGTTATGCCATAAGGTCCAATCCTCCTTGAGTTCTAGCTTTCTACCATAAGGACCAAACCCTTGAGTTCTAGATTTCTACCATAAGGTCCAACTCTCCCTGAGTTGCTAGATTTTTACCACAAGGTCCAACTCTCCTCGAGTTCTAGATTTCTACCATAAGGTCCAACTTTCCCTGAGTTCTAGAGTTCTACCATAAGAATCAACCCCTTGAGTTCTAAATTTCTACCATAAGGTCCAATTCTCCCTGAGTTCTAGATTTCTACCATAAAGTCCAACTCTCCTTGAGTTCTAAATTTCTACCATAAAGACCAACCCCTTGAGTTCTAGATTTCTAACATAAGGTCCAACTCTCCTTGAGTTCTAGAGTTATGCCATAAGGTCCAATCCTCCTTGAGTTCTAGCTTTCTACCATAAGGACCAACCCCTTGAGTTCTAGATTTCTAACATAAGGTCCAACTCTCCTTGAGTTCTAGAGTTATGCCATAAGGTCCAATCCTCCTTGAGTTCTAGCTTTCTACCATAAGGACCAAACCCTTGAGTTCTAGATTTCTACCATAAGGTCCAACTCTCCCTGAGTTGCTAGATTTTTACCACAAGGTCCAACTCTCCTCGAGATCTAGATTTCTACCATAAGGTTCAACTTTCCCTGAGTTCTAGAGTTCTACCATAAGAATCAACCCCTTGAGTTCTAGATTTCTACCATAAGGTCCAATTCTCCCTGAGTTCTAGATTTCTACCATAAAGTCCAACTCTCCTTGAGTTCTAAATTTCTACCATAAAGACCAACCCCTTGAGTTCTAGATTTCTAACATAAGGTCCAACTCTCCTTGAGTTCTAGAGTTATGCCATAAGGTCCAATCCTCCTTGAGTTCTAGCTTTCTACCATAAGGACCAACCCCTTGAGTTCTAGATTTCTACCATAAGGTCCAACTCTCCTTGAGTTCTAGAGTTATGCCATAAGGTCCAATCCTCCTTGAGTTCTAGCTTTCTACCATAAGGACCAAACCCTTGAGTTCTAGATTTCTACCATAAGGTCCAACTCTCCCTGAGTTGCTAGATTTTTACCACAAGGTCCAACTCTCCTCGAGTTCTAGATTTCTACCATAAGGTCCAACTTTCCCTGAGTTCTAGATTTCTACCATATGTTCCAACTCTCCCTGAGTTCTAGATTTCTACCATAAGGTCCAACTCTCCCTGAGTTCTAAATTTCTATCATAAGGTCCAACTTATCAAATGCCTTTTTGACTTTGGGTGACAGGTTGAAGGACTCATCCTGAAAGCCACCACATCTGAACTCTAAAAGTAAAACGAGTTTCGGGCTAGTCAGTACCAAGAACGGGAGACCACCAAGTAATCTTCATGCTGTAAAACAGATTGGAAAGCTTTTTTTCCACAATGACGTCTGTGTTTTTGCCAAAAATCTGAATTCTAAAAGATCCTTGAAGTCCCCAAGAACACAAAGAAGATTTGGGGGGTGAGAATAATTCCATATTTTGCCTCGTTGAATTGCTCTATTGAATAATATCAGGTAGATCTACCTTCTCTACGTAGACGAGAAGATTAGTTTATGGGAAAAGTCATTTTTTTTCAGATTCTCTTTCTCGCTTTATCCGAGTGAAGTTTTTGGTCAGTTTTTACCTCTTCTAATTCCTCGCCGCTGCTTATCTCGGCCTCGTTTTGGTAACTGAAGTCCAGATGGCTGAAAAGGAAAAAACTCTCTATTTTATATTTTATTTTAAATTAATTTTTTTACTTTATTGCTGTGAGGTTGCATCTCCTACCAGATGGTCTCTGACTTGTAAAAAGGGTTTAAAAGCTAAATATTTTGGCCTTTTCTTGACTCAAAGGGAGCAAGGAAAGGGGGGAAGAAATATGTTTTAAAAATATTTTTTTCTAAATATATTTTCCTAATTTACCTTCACAAGCCATGATGCAGCTTGTCGGGGGCCGGTCCAACAAGTTCGAAACCCCCAGTAATTTGTAATTCTGTTTACGTTCCGGGGTCTCCAAACTTGGCAACTTTAAGACTTAAGGACTTCAACTCCCAGAATTCCCCAGTCAGCATCGCTTTAAGACTTATGGACTTCAACCCATACTGGCTGGGGAATTCTGGGAGTTGAAGTCCACAAGTCTTAAAACTTGCTAAGTTTGGAGACCCCACTGTTCTAACTGGCCAACCCAACCCACTGGGGGCTTCTTTCCAGGATTAAGCCACCATTCAACCAATGACCCATGATTAAACCCTGATTCAGCCATGATTAAACCCTGATTAGGCCATGATTAAACCCCGATTCAACCAACTGTTTCACAGTACAATGCGGAAACCCCACCGATGTAGTTTGGCTGCACCATCTGCACTCTGGCTGGTTGATAGCACAGTACAGAGAGACGCAACTTCCTTCACCCTTCCATCCCTGCAGTGCGGGCCACTCTGTTGAAAACAGTATGGATCTACTGTGGGAACGGCCGATGGGGGAGGAGAATTCACTTCTCACCTTGTGTCCGAACTCGACGTACTGCTCTCATCGTCTGAACTGGGAGATGACTCTTCCTCGCTTTCACTACCTTCCTCCTCCTCTTCCTCCTCCTCTTCCTCCTCCTCTTCCTCCTCCTCGTCCTCTTCCTCCTCCTCTTCCTCCTCTTTCAATTGTGCCAAGATTTTCCTCGCCAGCTGTGCAGGTAACCCGCGGCACCCTCCTTCTCCTTTCACCGCCCGCATGATCCGTGTCTTCAACAATCGCCGTTGCTTCTGTCGTTTCTCGTCCGGGACTCCGCGCAATGCACGGACTGCGTTTGTCCAGAGCACCATTGCCTCTTCGTCACTTGAATCTCTGAACGAAGGTTTAAAAAGAAAGGGGGTTGAGTAGAACCACATCCTTTCCTAGAGGGGTCCCTGATGTGAGGGGTCCTCGGTGCTCTCTGAACTGGGTGGTTTTCTTGTAGACGTTTGGTGACCCAACTAGGGAACATCATCGGGGTTAGAAGGGAATGGGTTTGCTAGGAAGAGGAGGAGGAGGAGGAGGAGAAGGAGGAGGAGAAGAAGAGGAAGAGGAGGAGAAGAAGAGGAAGAGGAGGAGGAGGAAGAAGAAGGAGGAGGAGGAGGAGAAGGAGAAGAAGGAGGAGGAGGAGAAGAAGAGGAAGAGGAGGAGGAGAAGAAGGAGAAGAAGAAGGGGGAGGAGAAGAAGGAGGAGGAGAAGAAGAAGAAGGAGGAAGAGGAGGAGGAGGAGGAGGAGGAGGAGGAGGAAGAGGAGGAGAAGAGGAAGAGGAGGAGAAGAAGAGGAGGAGGAGGAGGAGGAAGAAGAGGAAGAGGAGGAGAAGAAGAGGAAGAGGAGGAGGAGAAGGAGAAGAAGGAGGAGGAGGAGGAGAAGAAGGAGGAGGAGGAGGAGGAAGAGGAGAAGGAGGAGAGGAAGAGGAGGAGGAGGAAGAAGGAGGAGGAGGAGAAGAAGAGGAAGAGGAGGAAGAAGAAGGAGGAGGAAGAGGAGGAGGAAGAAGGAGGAGGAGAAGGAGAAGAAGAAGGAGGAGGAAGAGGAGGAGGAGGAAGAAGAAGAAGGAGGAGGAGAAGGAGGAGGAGGAGGAGAAGAGGAAGAAGAAGAGGAAGAGGAGGAAGAAGAAGACCATGACAAATTACAATGACTGTTGGGTCCTTGGTGCTCTCTGAGCTTCGTGGTTTCCTTGCAAACGTTTCATGACCCAACTAAGGAACATCATCAGTGGTAGAAGGAAGTGGGAGTTTGCCAAGAGGAAGAGAATGAGACCGATTCACTTAACAACGGCCATACGCTGCAGGCACTTACATTTCCTCGTCTATGTCCCCCTGGTACGTGAGGGGGGCCATACAGATGGAGCAGGTGTTATTGAGAATCCTGTAGCATTCAGGGCAGTAGATCCCTGCGAAGGATTTTTAAAAACGTCAAATAACACGGGATCCCGTCTATTCCCCCCACCCGTCGTCCTCCCTTCGTTCATTTCCAAACCTCGGCAAGCTGGTGTGATGCACGTCACGAAGTCCTCACCGTCCGCCCCTCTCTGGATCTTCCCGCAACCCATGCAATACGCTTCGTGGACCCCCAACTTCTTAACCAACCAGCGACACAGACGGAACCTGTGGCAGGAAGCAAGCAGCAAGTGTGCGTTTGGGAGAAAGCGTGTGAAAGAACGACATGCAAAAGGAAAAAAGAGCGCAATGGGATTCTCGTGTGGCTTTTCCGTGAGTTCGTCCACCGGGGTTGTGATTTGTGGGCTTCTGGCCACTTCGCCACTATTGTGAGTCTCGTCATTTTGCTGTCCTGCGAGCAAACTGTGTCTTTAAAAAAAAAAAAAAAAAAAAAACCTTCGGTACAGCTGGTCCTTGATTTATGACCATTCGTTTAGTGACCGTTCAAAGTTACAACAACACTGGGTAAAAAGGGGACTTAGGACCGTATTTCACACTCACGACCGTTGCAGCTTCCCCAGGGGTGACATGATTTACATTCAGACGCTTGGCCGCTGACTCGTATTTATGACGGTCCCAGCGCCCCAGGGTTACACGATCCACCTTTTGACAAGCCAAGTCGACGTGGAAACCCAGGCTCACTTAACGACCGAGTTATTAATTTAACAACTGCCAGCAATTCACTTAAGAAACGTGGCACGAAAAGTCATAAGATGGGGCAGAACTCCCTTAAATGTCTCACTTCGCAACATAAATCTTGGGCTCAGTTGTGGTCGTAAGTCAAGGACTACTTGTGTATGAGATTTAGAGACCTCGCATCTCGCTCCCAAAGCTTTGGGAGATGTACCGTTAAAATATCCATTCGTTCGTTCATTCGTTCATTCGTTTTACAAAATTGCGTGGCCCTATGAACTGCCCTGCAAATGTCTTACTTTGATGCAAAGACGAGTAAAATATTTTGGTGTCCTTCATCCGCCGAGTTTTGCCGTACAGCTTTAAGCACAGCGCTCATAAGTTTGGTCCTTCGAGTCAAAATCGTATTGTAGAGGTAGCAAACCCGTTCCTAAATTGGGGGAAAAGTTTTATTTTCTTTAAACTTCCGAGATTGCCAACTGCCAACATGATACGCGATGCAGATCTTGGTTGAACCCGTTTGCAGCTCGCCTCGAAGAGTCGGCGGCGACTTTAATTAAAGTTTTCCTATTTCTTTAGCTCGCACGCACACACAAAAACACCTTCCTGATTGCGAGGTAGGCCACAGGAGAAGGGAAAAATGGGGGGGGACACTCACCCGTTCCCGTGACGGATAATACCACGCGCAAAGAACTCGCCGTATACGTTGTATGTAGGTGCCGAAGATGGCACTGAATAAACAGATCCCGTACATGAGACCTGGGGAAGAAGCATGAAAAAGATGGGTGAACACACCCTTTCTGCCTCCAGCAGTGGGGGTTGAAATAGATGACCTCTAAGGGCCCTTCCAACTTGACAATTCTGTGGTTGACATTATGGCCGGGGAAACAGGCTTGGGTTTGGAAGCAAGAGAGGGAAGGAGATAGGAAGTTTGGCTAAAAGTTAGGAAAACTATCTTAAATAGTTTGGTCAAACATTTAAGGATGGAAGTAAGCCCTGTGGATTTTTCCTCGCTCTTACGACCATCCCACCATCACGTAATCAAAATTCCAACAACCGACATGTATTTACCATGACTGCAGCATCCCAGCGTCACACAATCCCCATTTGAGACCCTGCCAGCCGGCTTCCCGCAAGCAAAGTCAACGGGTCTGTTTAATGACAGCCTGATTCGCTTAACAACTGTGTCAAAAAAAAAAAGGTTCGTGAAATCGGGGCTGCTCGCTGAATGGCCGCCTTGCTTGACGACGGGAAAAATCAGGTCCCAAACACGGTCGTAAATCAAAGACTCCCTTTCCAAACAATTTTGCAGGTGTCACACCATCCTTCCGGGGATGGGCTGCTGCGGGTTCGCAGGGGTTCGGGCGAACCTCTAGCTAAGATTCTGTGCAGTTCAGAATCAGTTCAGAGCACCCTCAAATTCCACTCCTCTGAGGAGTTCCCACGCAGCCCATTTTGGATGCATGTAAGTGCAGGGGGCGCACAGAGGCTCGGGGAGGGCAAAGAACGGGCCTACCGGAAGTCCGTTTCCGGCCTCCAGAGGGCCTCTGCAGCCTGGGGAGGCTGTTTTCGCCCTCCCGGAGACTCAAGGAAATCCACTGGAGCCTGGGGAGGGAAAAAATGCCCCCCGCTATGGTGCAGGAGACTGACTAAGCCACACCCACCATGGCCACGCCCACCCAGTAACTGGGCAGAGAACCCCTTGCTAAAATTTTCGAAGCCCACACCTGCCTCCCTCGCCTGATTCTTCTTGGCTCCCCCAAGAACATGCCAGCGGGCGTGATGGATACACACACACAAACACATCCTGCTGAGGATGATGGATTACGGTGTCTCTTTCGATGCCTGGCCACTGCGTCTTATGCTAGTCTCACCGCTTCCGTTCAAGTGGCCGCCGAGGGAGTTTTAAACGCAGCGAAATTGTGTCGCTGGAGTGCTTGAAAAACGGCCCGTTTGTCATTTAAAGTACTTTTATCGCTCTCCAAAGGCAGATTTCTTTTTCTTCCTCGAATTTAAACACCATGACGGAATTAAGAGTTTTCTGCTTTTTAACGGCTGCCTTGTGCAGATAAGAAATCATTTGCATTCAACCTCTTTGTGCTACCAGCTCCGCTGTTCATATAATCCCCAGAGCTTTTAAATCCATTCATGTCTGCAGGGGATCCTCGACTTACGACCACAAGGGAGCCCAACATTTCAGGTGCCAAGCAACAAATTGGTTCACTAAGTTTTGCCTCCCTTTTACGACCTTCCTTGCCGCCGTTCTTCAGCGAATCATAGTGGTTAAGTCAACCCCCACGGTCGTAAAATGAATTTGTCTTCCCCCGTTGACGTAGCTCATCGGTAGGCCGCAAAAGGGAATCATGTGACTCGAGGACCCTACAACCGTCGTAAAGATGAACCGGTTGTCAAGCATCTGAATTTTGTGACCAAGGGGATGCTGCAACGGTCGTTAAGTGTGAAAAACGGTCATAAATCACCTTTTTATTCCATGCCGTTGTAACTTTGAACAGTCACTAAACGAACTGTGGGAAGTCGAGGACTACCTGTAACCCCCAAAGTCTCTTTCTTTTAAACCCATAACTGTCTACTTCTTTCTATCCCCGTTTACTGCTTTTTATCTTTTTTTAAATTCTCCCGCCAACTCATTTTTTGGGGAAAACGGACGTGCAGGCAGAGTATCCGGTCAGTTTCACTGAAGACCGGGGAAGAAAATTCAGTGAAACTGGCAGGGTCTCTTCCTTGGTGAGCAGGAACAGAAGCAATGCCTGAAGTCCAGCTACCGATCACGAGGTAACCGTTGTAGTCGGGCTCCGATGGGCGCAGTCGGCATTTTGGGGACACCACGCTGATATTCCCCTCCTGAAGCACGTCGAAGGAGGAGACCAAGTCGCGGTACAGTTCACTGGTGTAGCCAGAGCCGTTCACGCTGATCGTGGTCAGCACTGGAGCTGCAGAGAAGGAGAAGGACATATGTCCACTAGGGTGACCTCTCTTTCTTTGTTTTGGGGATCATAGAGTATGGAGAGTTTGAAGGGTTTCTTTTTTCTTGGATTCACTTTTCCTCCCCTTCCTTTCCCTTCCCTCCTTTCCTTTCTTTTCCTTTCCTTGTTCCTTCCTTCTTCTTTCTCCTCCTCTCTCCATTCTTCCCTTCTTACTTTCACTTTCACTTTCTCCTCTTTCCCTTTCCTTTCCTTCTTCCTTTCCTTTCTCCCCCTTCCTCCCCTAAACTTTCATCCCTCCATCCTCCTCTCTTACTTTCACTTTCCTCTCCTCTCCACTCTCCCCTTTCCATTCCCCTTTCCTCCATCTCTCTTCCCTTCCTCTTTAACCCTTTCTCCCTCTCTTTCCCACTTACTTTCACTTTCACTTCACTTTGCTTGCCTCTTCCTTCCACCCTTTCCTTTCTCCCCCTCCCTCTCCTTTTCTTTCCTTCGTTCCTTTCTTTCTTTCCCATTACCTTCTCCCTTTCCTTTTCTTTCCTCTCCCCCTCCCTCTTTTCCTTCCCTGCAATGACCCTACGAGGTAGGCCGATCAGGGAGAAAGCCACCGGCCCCCTGAGCTGCAGAAGCGTGCACCCTGATGAAATCCAGTACATGAAACGCCCTTCCTTCCTCCCTCCGGCCCCTCCATCTTACCTCTCGCGGTGATCTCGCCCACCAGATGGTAGCGCACCAAGTCGAAAAGCCAGTAGACGGAGAAGTCCGCCACGATGAGCAAAATCACCAGGATAAATTGGCGGCAGATTCGAGCCAGGGCCAGAGCATAGGCGATCTGCTCCTTGCGCGGTAACACCAGGGAGGCTGTGCAACAAGGCGTAATAAAATCATCCTTGCTATCAACAAGCCGAGGACTTTCTGGAGTTTGTAACATCCACACCCCTGAGACACAACCGCACACCACACCACACGTACTTGGCCGGATGTATTTGGTGCTTTCCTTCGGCGATAAGGGCAGCACGGACGGACGCTTGTTTTTCCTCCGAACGGCGTCCATTTCAAGAAAGGATTTGGTGATATAAATGTTGTCGAAACTGTCCTCGTGTAGATAATGTTTTCGGTACAGGAGAGCCCTGAAGAAGTGAAGAAGACCTCGTGGAGGAAAGAAGACCCACAACAACAAGATCAAATTTCCCCGTCCTTCATCTCTGGGGGTCCATCATCCCCAGAAGGACCCCCTCCTCACATCCTGTAAAGGACTGGAAGCTAAAACATATGAATTTCTGGAACAGGGTATGTCTAGTTTAATGGAAAAAAAAGGACCAGGGGCTGATGTGATGGCAGTGTTCCAATATTTCAGGGGCTGCCCCAAAGAAGAGGGGGTCGACTTATTCTCCAAAGCAGCTGAAGGCAGGTCAAGAAGCAACGGATGGAAACTAACCAAGGAGAGAAGCAGTGGTGAAATCCAAATTATTTTACTACCGGTTCTGTAGGCGTGGCTTGGTGACTTGGTGGGCGTGGCTTGGTGGGCATGGCAGGGGAAGGACACTGCAAAATCCCCATTCCCTCCCCACTCTGGGGCCAGTCAAAGGTGGCATTTGCCGGTTCTCTGAACTACTCAAAATTTCCACTACCGGTTCTCCGAACTACTCAAAATTTCTGCTACCGGTTCTCCGAACTACTCAAAATTTCTGCTACCGGTTCTCCGAACTACTCAAAATTTCTGCTACCGGTTCTCCGAACTACTCAAAATTTCTGCTACCGGTTTCCAGAACCTGTCAGAACCTGCTGGATTTCACCCCTGGAGAGAAGCAACCTAGAACTAAGAAGAAAATCCCTGACAGTGAGAACCATTAACCAGTGGAACGCCTTGCCACCAGAAGTTGTGGCACTGGCACCTCCATCACTGGAGGTTTTCAAGAAGAGATTGGGCAGCCATTTGTCCAGAATGGGATAGGGTCTCCTGCTTGAGTAGGGTGGGGTTGGACTAGAAGACCTTCAGGATCCCTTCCAACCCTTGTTATTCCTCCCCTCCTTGGCTCACCCGAGGTACATGTAGAGCATGACCAGAGTGGACATGTAGCCGAAAAGTCCCACCGCTTCCCGCACCGGTTGCAGACGCTCGGACACTTCCTCCATGATGTCGAAGGCCACCTCCGAGAGCTTCTTGCTGGCATTGATGCTCACCTCGTACTGGTGGATGGTGGTGATGTTGAATTCGAACTCGGCCCGCACGCGATTCAGCATGGCCACAACGGCTTGGAGCGGGTGAGAGAGACAGAGAGAGACAGAAAGTTTGGAAAATATCAGGAAGGCTGAGGAATCCTTTTTTTCCCCTTTCCCTTCCTTTCCAGAACCACCTGCCCTCCCAGGTAGGAACACACGGTGGGTGGGGCCTGTAAGAAAGGTAGGTGGGGCCTCAAGAGGGTTTGGGACACATAGAAAGGTTGCAGAGCCGATCCTCTTTTGGAAGTGTTTGGTTGGCCGTTGCGAGAGGCGGAATATTGAAATGGAAAGGAGGAGGAGGACGCCGACACCGACGCCGCTATGGCCTTACGTTCTGCCACTCTGCGACGCAGAAACGGCACGATGTAGTCCGGTATGATGCAGAACACCAGAAGGACTGTGGAAGGAATGAGAAAAACCCGAGGAGAGCGTGGTTGGCATGGTGCGGTGAAGGCCGATCACCCAAGAACAGCCAAAATTCCCTGAACTCGGCTGTTTTCTTGCAGATGTTTCATTACCGAGCACTGATGATGTTACCTAGTTGGGTCGTGAAACGTTTGCAAGAAAACAGCCAAGTTCAGAGAGCACCAAGGACCCCACAGCTGCCCTCCTCTCCCCCCACCTCCCGGCAGCCTGTTTTTGCTCTCAGGAGGCTGCAGGGTGGCTTACTAGGCCCAAAACGAGGAGCAGGGGGGGAAGCGCGCGTTCCGCGGCCCATTTTTGCTCCTGGTGCAGGAGGCCGAGTGCTGCCTGTCACACAGCCCTGGCCACGCCCACCATGGCCACGCCCACCCAGCCGGTCATGAGGGCAGAGGACCGGTTGTTAACATTATTTGAATCCCACCGCTGACTCGGCGAGCTCACTGTTAGCCAATCCGCAGAGGTACTTGAAGAGAAGGACGATGTGGCAGAGAAAGGAAAGGAAAGGGATGGCGCGTTCACACCGGTCCTTGGCGCTGTCAAAGATGCGGACACATTTCTGATAGGGCCGGCCCATCTCCTCGTTGCAAACGTCGCCCATGTGGAGAAGGAAGTACCAAACGTTGCGCATGCAATGAGCTGCAAGACAAAAGAAGCGGCATGTACGGGCCGTCCTCGACGTACGACCGCAATTGAGCCCCCGAATGTATGTGAAATCTTCCCATTTGTTTCCATATTCCTCCACCTAATTTAACCATTGTTTAGTTTTCTTTTGTTCTTGTGGCCCATCAGCGGCCTGTGCAGCTGGTAGCTGATTCCGACAGCGAGGAGGCTGGTGTGGTGCTGCACCAGCAGCCTGTGCAGCTGGCGCTCGAGTCAAACACTGAGGAGGCTGGAGAAGATGCGGTGCCAGAGGCGGGGACTCAGCCAGGGCCTTCAGAACCTCCAGAAGCTCCCATAAGTGAAGGGGAAGAAGAGGAGGAGCCTCTTCTCGATGCACGGTCGCGCAGAGCTGCCAAAAGGCAGGAGTGGCTCCTCAGGAGGAGGTCTCCTCGAGAGTAAAGCTTGGGGCTAATTGGCCACTCCCTTAGCCTATTTAAGGAAGGACGACAACTGAGGCAATTTGCAGGGAACAACTTCGTTCACTCTCCTTCACGTCCTGATCTTAGTTCTCTTATCAGTTTCCTGCAAATTGCTTCTGGGCTTTCTGCCAACCATAGTAAGATTACGATTATTTATTCTCTGGATTCTTGTAGGCTGTTAAGAAAGTGAATTAACAGCCTTTGTTTGAAAAAGACTGATTTAATTTAGTAAACTAAGGTTTGTACAGACTTTGTGTGTGCTGTGTTCTTCAGGGCCCGTAGCTGGGACAGAACAACGAACTGTTGTAAGTCGAGGACCACCTATCTCATAAAGATCCATGTAAATCGAGTTTCACTCCTCAAAAATCAAACAGCGCCACTGGTGGTCATAATCGGTAATGCCACGTATTAAAGTGTCATCTCAGCACATTTGTCCGATAAAATTAGGAATGTGATTAGATGATGGGGAGCAACGTTTCCCCGTCAGACACTGCAGGCATGGGCCATGCTAGCTGGGGAAGATGGGGATTGTAGTCTCAAAGAAGCAGTGAAAGGAATCGCAGCTTTTGGAAATCCCCCTTTTTCTTTAAATTTTTAACTTGCAAAAATCTTCCCTCACTCACCGACATGCCGCACCGCATCCATGACAGACCGGAAAAGTTTTCGGACACGGTCTCCAACCACTTTGGCTTTTCTGGCAATATCCTTGATTTTCTTTAAGGCATCTAGGCAGAAGTGGGGAGAGGGGAATAGAATAGGAGCTGAACATGCCTTCTTGGGACACCTCGCTGGGCAAAGCCAAACGCTGAACTCCCGATTATTCCTGGGAAATAAATAAAAGAGGATTTTTCTGCAAATCTGCGCATCGTATGTGCTGCGTTTTCTGTAGTAGAGTTTACAGCTCCCAGCAATTCTCGAATGGAATGGAATGGAATTCTACATTCTACATTCCATTTTATATTCTATACTCTTTATTCTTTATTTGTTCCAGAATTACTGGAAGTCCGAAAACGGGCCCGTTTCTGGCCTCTGGAGCTCAGAGGAAGCCGTTTTCGCTTTCCCGGAGGCTCAAGAAAAGCCTCCGGAACCTGGGGAGGGCCAAAAAAACGGGCCTACCGGAAGTACCAGAAGTCTGAGAATGGGCCCGTTTCTGGCCTCTGGAGCACGGGAGAAGCCGTTTTCGCCCTCCCAGAGGCTCGAGGAGCCTGTGAAGGGTGAAAACACCCCCCCCACTCTCATCATGGTGCAGGTTGCTAAACTTTTTCAACCCCTCGTGTGAATGCACGGTGGGGGGAGGGTGTCGTCGGTCGCATGGGGAATCGTGTGCGCATGTGGGGAGCCCCCGCATTGCCATAGGGGTGCTGGCGCGCACGCTTTTGGCGCAGGCAGAGAAAAAGGTTAGCCATGACTGTTCTATATTGTATTCTACGTTCCACATTCTATTCTGCATTCTGTCTTGTATTCGTTCAGCTGGGCAGGCCCTCTCACTGATCAGAGGTTCGCGAGCTCGCTGCAGCATTTCCGCCGTCTGGTTGAGAGCCAGCTCGGCCCCACACGAGACGGTGTCGGCGCTCCGGTAGAAATTCCGGATGATGTTGGCAAAGGGTCCTTCCATAGCCATTCCGAACGCCAGGAGTATCAGTACCATCTTCCCCTCTTCTGTCGGAGGAGAAAAATAAGCAAAACGTTGCAGAGTTTTGAATCTATTTCTGGATTCACATTTGCCCAACGCCCACCCCCCGCGCAACCTTAAAACCATTTTAAGCCCCCTGAAATGGGCACCCCAAGTGGGTGGGGAACACCGCCTCCTATAAATCAGCCCCCCCAAAGTGTCTTATTCTGGGATTCGACAAACTTTCAGACTGCAATTACACCTCCGATTATCTTTCTACCCCAGTATATCGTCCAAATATTCTTGCTTTCTCGCTGGCAATTTTGGGAAGACTCGATTCAGAGAATCCTAACACCGGATTCTCCTCGGATTGGGAAGTTAGTGTTCAGGTCTCGCTCCTTCAGTGAAGAAGCCTTACATTTTCTTTTTCTTTTTCATTACAGGTTGTCCTCGACTTACAGAGCTTCGTTTACTGATCGCTCAAAGTCACCCCGGCACTGGGGAAAAAAAGTGATTTGCGATCTTTTTTTTCCCCCACGCAAAGATTGCAGCATTCCCTACGGTTACGTGATCGAAATTCAATCACGCGGCCACTGACTTGTCTAGATTGACGGTCGCGGTGTCACGTGATCCACTTTTTGCAACCATCTTAACACGCTTAACAAACTGTGCGAGTAACTGAACAATGCAGAGGTTCTACTTTAGCAACGATCTGGCGAGAAAGTTCGGCCAACAACGGGACAAAAATTGAACGGTCTCGCTTAGCAGCGGGAATTTGGGGCTCGATTCTGGTCGTAATTCGAGGACTTCCCATATTTCTTTTCCGGAGGTGGGGTTGGGGGCACTTACTCGAAAAAAATTGAGGAAGCATGAGAAGGACGGTTACTCGGACTTTGAAAGAAAACGCCATGCCGAGGCCGAGGACGATGGCCAGGGTGATGGTGGAGAGCAAGCAGTACCAGATGCTGTAGCCTTGGCCAAAAATAACCAAGGCCCCATAGGCTGCAGAGAGGGTCATCCCCAGGGCGAATCCCCCCAAACTACGGACCGTAGCCCGGCCAAAAGTGTCCTCTTGAATCCGCGCAACTCGTTGTTTCTTCTTGCTCCGAGTCTTGCCTTTCTTCTGTCCCTTTCCCAGCCATCGGAGGAAAAAATTTGGCCAGGAGCTCATGGAGGCTCGGCTAAGGGCACAGTTGAGCTCCAGAAACAAGCCGAGGGGCACCCAGAGGGCACATAGACAGGTTGAATGAAGGAGGAAGAAAACCTAGGATTCAGATTTTGTCTCTTTTTCCTACCCGCTTGGCAAAACAAGGTCGTCATTGGGAGTTGGAAATGCCAGTTAACTTCAGATTCTATCAGCTTCCGGCCGGTTTCTAGCCCCACCCCTTAATCTGCCTCTGTTTTGCATTGACTCCACCCACCGGTTGCTAGATTGATTTTCCTCTGGGCCCTTTAGCTCCACCCATATTTGCTCTGGCTCCGCCCCTCAGCGGAGTCTTTCTTAGCTCTCTTCTAGCCCCACCCACAGCCCTCCCTGGCTCCTCCCATCACTTGTGCCAACAGGCTCCACCCCTTTTCTACCTTCACTTCTTCGACGCCGGGTTCGTGCCCCGAATTTGGACCCTCGTCGCCCCCCTCCTCGCTGCCCCAAAGTCTGACACATTCAACGCTGCAAGCTTCACAGTATTAGCCAAAAGCGATCCGTGGCTGCCCTGCCCTCTTAATCAAGTCAAATCCATCAACTCTTTGCTACTTGAATGGGAGAGAAAGGGATGGGAGATCGCTGGGTGGTGCCCCTTCCACATTCATTCCTCCTGGTCGTACAGACGTAGAGTTTGGATGGCTCAATTTTCTCGGAACCGTGCAATGTGGGGAGAGATCTTCCACAAATCTAACCACCAACGCCCCGCATGCCGAAATGTAGCAGATCAGGCTAAACAGCTCCTTTCCCTGACATGCTAGTTTTCTCGTTGCGGGGAACTGGGCCTATTTTGATAAAGCAGCCCCTTGTATGATTCTAGCTCGAATTACAATATAGAACATCCTCATATAACTGTTGCTTCTGTGACATCAGCCTTCTAATAAAGACTTTGCCGGAATTGATCCGGTTTTCTAGAATGTTTTGAAGGTGAATTTGAATTTCTGGCTTCACGGGGGCTTTGAATCGGTCCAGCCAGCCTTCGAACCCCAGATATGGGAGGGAAATATCGGAGGCTGAAAAGGCAGAAAGAGAAGCATTTCAAGTCACCCAACACGAGTGAGTCGAAAGAGAGAACAAAATATGATTTCACAGACCCGATTTAGCACGGAAGATTGGTTGGAAAACCGGCCTCCAAGGCTCTAGTCCTCAAGAGAACGTTGAGTAGCAGATCCAACCTTCGGGGGGGGGGCGTCAAAAGGAAACGAAATACGGTGATTGTAAACAGTGGTAGTTAGCTAGGGATGGTGTCCTTTGACAAGCCAATTATGGCTTCCCTCCCTAACATTTTATAACCAAGATTAAGGTGTTTTTTGTTTTGTTTTTAAAAAAAACCTTTTAACTTTTAAACTTTTAAAAAGAAAACGTTTAAACGCAGAGCTGGAAATCAGGTAAGACGGCAAGAGGAGCCCTGTCTTGCTCCACGCACCCCAAAATAATAAAACCTCCCTGAAAATAAGGCCAAGCGCTTATTTCGGGGTTCAAAAAAAAATATAAGACAGGGTCTTATTTTTGGGGAAACACAGTAGATAGATATAGATGAGAGAGATGAGAGATATATAGATATAGATGATAGATAGATAGATAGATAGATAGATAGATAGATAGATAGATAGATGAGAGATGAGAGAGATATGAAAGAGATAGATAGATATAGATAGATATAGATGATTGAGAGAGAGAGAGATGATTGAGAGAGAGAGAGATGATTGAGAGAGATGAGATATAGATAGATAGATAGATAGATAGATATAGATGATTGAGAGAGAGAGAGATGAGAGAGATAGATAGATGATTGAGAGAGAGTGAGAGAGATGAGAGAGAGAGATATATAGATGATTGAGAGAGAGATGATTGAGAGAGAGAGATGATAAATGATAGATGATATAGATATAGATAGATATAGATATAGATAGATATAGATATAGATATAGATATAGATCTCTGTAATGGTAGTTTAATATTCTGACCATGTCAACAGAAGGCTGACGAAAGCTTAGCAGAATAAAATTTTAATTATTTTAGTTCTGGAGTTTGCAGAATGTCTGTTTATACCTGGAATTCATATTTTTAGAATAGTTTGTAAAGCTATATAGATATAGATATAGATTATTATTATTTTTATTATTATTTATTAAATTTCTATACCGCCCCCTCTCCTGAAGGACTCGGGGCGGTGAACAGCCAGAATTAAAAACACACAATACAAATATTAAAATACATTAAAACAAAATTAAATTATCTTAGGCTTCTACAATTTAAAACCCCGTTACCCATAAAATTCACCCAATTAAAAAAAATTTTAACCCTGCCCGGCTTGCTGAAATAAAAAAGTCTTCAGGGCCCGGCGGAAGGTCCGGAGGTCCGGGATTAGTCGTATCCCTGGGGGTAGCTCATTCCAGAGGGCGGGTGCCCCCACAGAGAAGGCTCTCCCCCGGGGGGTCGCCGGCCGACATTGCCTGACAGACGGCACCCTGAGGAGACCCTCTCTGTGGGAGCGTGTTGGCCGGTGGGAGGTTATCGGAGGCAGAAGGTGGTCTCGTAAATAACTGGGTCCTAAGCCATGGAGCGCTTTGAAGATGAGAACCGATAGAGAAGATGAGAGATGATAGAGAAAGATGATAGATAGTTAGAAGATAGATAGATAAGATAGATAGATAGATAGATAGATAGATAGATAGATAGATAGATGAGAGATGAGAGAGAGATATGAAAGAGATAGATAGATAGATAGATAGATAGATAGATAGATAGATAGATGAGAGATGAGAGAGAGATATATGAAAGAGATAGATAGATAGATAGATAGATAGATAGATAGATGAGAGATGAGAGAGAGAGATATGAAAGAGATAGATAGATAGATAGATAGATAGATGAGAGATGAGAGAGAGATATGAAAGAGATAGATAGATAGATAGATAGATAGATAGATAGATAGATAGATGAGAGATGAGAGAGAGAGATATGAAAGAGATAGATAGATAGATAGATAGATAGATAGATAGATAGATGAGAGATGAGAGAGAGAGATATGAAAGAGATAGATAGATAGATAGATAGATAGATAGATAGATAGATGAGAGATGAGAGAGAGAGATATGAAAGAGATAGATAGATAGATAGATAGATAGATAGATAGATAGATGAGAGATGAGAGAGAGATATGAAAGAGATAGATAGATAGATAGATAGATAGATAGATGAGAGATGAGAGAGATATGAAAGAGATAGATAGATAGATAGATAGATAGATAGATGAGAGATGAGAGAGATATGAAAGAGATAGATAGATAGATAGATAGATAGATAGATAGATAGATAGATGAGAGATGAGATATGAAAGAGATAGATAGATAGATAGATAGATAGATAGATGAGAGATGAGAGAGAGATATGAAAGAGATAGATAGATAGATAGATAGATAGATAGATAGATAGATGAGAGATGAGAGAGAGAGATATGAAAGAGATAGATAGATAGATAGATAGATAGATAGATAGATAGATAGATAGATGAGAGATGAGAGAGAGATATGAAAGAGATAGATAGATAGATAGATAGATAGATAGATAGATAGATGAGAGATGAGAGAGAGAGATATGAAAGAGATAGATAGATAGATAGATAGATAGATAGATAGATGAGAGATGAGAGAGAGATATGAAAGAGATAGATAGATAGATAGATAGATAGATAGATAGATGAGAGATGAGAGAGAGAGATATGAAAGAGATAGATAGATAGATAGATAGATAGATAGATGAGAGATGAGAGAGAGATATGAAAGAGACAGATAGATAGATAGATAGATAGATAGATAGATGAGAGATGAGAGAGAGAGATATGAAAGAGATAGATAGATAGATAGATAGATAGATAGATAGATGAGAGATGAGAGAGAGAGATATGAAAGAGATAGATAGATAGACAGATAGATAGATAGATAGATAGATATAGATAGATATAGATGATTGAGAGATGAGAGAGAGATATATAGATATAGATAGATATAGATGATTGAGAGAGAGAGAGGAGAGAGAGAGACATAAATGATTGAGAGAGAGAGATGAGAGAGAGATGATTGAGAGAGATGAGATATATATATATAGATAGATATAAATGATTGAGAGAGAGAGATGAAAGAGAGAGAGACATAGATGATTGAGAGAGAGAGAGATTATATATGTATATATATATATATATATATATATATATATATATGATTGAGAGAGAGATGAGAAAGAGAGAGAGAGAGAGAGATGATAGATGATAGATGATATAGATAGATAGATAGATAGATAGATGATAGATAGATAGATATAGAGATATAGAGATATAGAGATAGAGATAGAGATAGAGATAGAGATAGAGATAGATATAAATCTCTGTAATGGTAGTTTAATATTCTGACCATGTCAACAGAAGGCTGACGAAAGCTTAGCAGAATAAAATTTTAATTATTTTAGTTCTGGAGTTTGCAGAATGTCTGTTTATACCTGGAATTCGTATTTTTAGAATAGTTTGTAAAGATATATAGATATAGATATAGATGAGAGATGATAGAGAAAGATGATAGATAGTTAGAAGATAGATAGATAAGATAGATAGAAAGAAAGAAAGAAAGAAAGAAAGAAAGAAAGAAAGAAAGAAAGAAAGAAAGAAAGAGAATTAAATGCATTCCACACCCTGCTCAAATATGCATCTAATCTCCAATGTAAAGAAAATCCAGATAAATTTTAAATACTGTTTTAAATCTGCCTTTTGACGGTGTCATTTCCCCCCCTTCTGCTCAGCCCTGAAGCGCTTCCTGAGTTCTTTCTTACCCCAAATCTTCGTTTCCTTCCTGTGGAGTGAACCTGACGAATTCCGACCTACCAAGTTTTTTCTCGGGGCTGGACTCGGGATATTATTTGCGTTGAGTAAGTCCCAGAACCCGGGCGAGCCGGGAGAGAAAATACACACGCACCAAGAAAAAAAAAAAACCCTCCAGGTTGATGCCTGTATAGAAAACAGTCGAATCTATCGCTCAATTGCTGGAATTCTCAATAAATCTTGTTAAAGAAAACCCCGAGAATCTGGCTTGGAAAAGAATGATTTTTGAGGCTGCTGGGGGTGGGAGTGGGGGAATAAAATCAGACACCTGCTGCCTTTCTCTCCCGCCCCCACCCCCCCTTCAAGGATCTTTCTTAAAATCTAGAATTCTTGGTTCCCCAGGTCTTGCCAAAATCCTGATTTTTCCCATGACTATCCAGGAACAGACGAAAATCGAATTGTTGGCTGGCATGGCAGGTAAGAACTGGCTTTGGAAGAGAAAGCAAGATCCCGGCAGAGAGAGGAAAAAAATAGGGGGGAAGTTTTCCTCACCCCCTCCTCGCCAGATTAACAGAGTTGGACCTTGGAGGTCATCTAGTCCAGTGACGGCTAACCTTTTTGCCATCGCGTGCCAAAAGCGGGGGGAGTGTGTGTGTGGAGGGGTCATGCACATGAGTGTCCACATCCATAATTCAATGCACCCCATCCTCTGTGCTCCCCCCAGTTTTGGCACGGGATGGCACGGTAGGTCTGTTTTTTGCCCTCCCCAGGTGCCCAAGATTTTCTTGGCGCCTGGGGAGGGCAAAAACTGCCTTCCCCAGCTTCCCGGAGGCCCTCCAGAGGCTGGAAATGCGTTTTTTTCCCCCTTCCTCTTCTTTCTTTCCACACTTCTTTTATTATAACCATTTTCCTATCTATTCTACCAGATATTCTGGGCAAACCAGGGGTGCCATCCGACAAGGTTCTGACAGGTTGTGCCCTCTTTTCTTCAGGCGTGGCGGCCGTCGGATGGGGCGTCTCTCCGCAATTCCGTTGCGCCACCCTCTTGGTGGTTCCCAAATTCCTGGGAAAGGAAGGACGGCTTTATATTCTCACGTACATGTTAGCCACTGTCTACGACGGTACCGAGATTTTTATTCACTTTACGGGATGATATTCTGCTTTTGTGTTTTTTTTTTAACTAGCTCAAAAGCTACAAACATACCTAACTCTCCTTCCTCCTCCTATTTTCCCCTCCTACAATAACCCTAGAACTCCCAGTTCCCTGGTGATTGGCCCAAAGTCACCCAGCTGTCTTTCATGCCTAAGGCGGGACTAGAACTCCCAGTCTCCTGGTGATTGGCCCAACGTCACCCAGATGGCTTTCATGCCTAAAGCCGGACTACAACTCCCAGTCTCCTGGTGATTGGCCCGAAGTCACCCAGCTGCCTTTCATGCCTAAGGCGGGACTAGAACTCCCAGTCTCCTGGTGATTGGCCCAAAGTCACCCAGCTGCCTTTCATGCCTAAGGCGGGACTAGAACTCCCAGTCTCCTGGTGATTGGCCCAAAGTCACCCAGCCGGCTTTCATGCCTAAGGCGGGACTACAACTCCCAGTCTCCTGGTGATTGGCCCGAAGTCACCCAGCTGCCTTTCATGCCTAAGGCGGGACTAGAACTCCCAGTCTCCTGGTGATTGGCCCAAAGTCACCCAGCTGCCTTTCATGCCTAAGGCGGGACTAGAACTCCCAGTCTCCTGGTGATTGGCCCAAAGTCACCCAGCTGCCTTTCATGCCTAAGGCGGGACTAGAACTCCCAGTCTCCTGGTGATTGGCCCAAAGTCACCCAGCCGGCTTTCATGCCTAAGGCGGGACTAGAACTCCCAGTCTCCTGGTGATTGGCCCAAAGTCACCCAGCTGCCTTTCATGCCTAAGGCGGGACTAGAACTCCCAGTCTCCTGGTGATTGGCCCAAAGTCACTCAGCTTGATTCTTAAATGATGGAAACAGACTTTCTTTAAGATGGATTTGCTGCCCAGAAACTGATCAGAATTGCAAACTCTATTTTATATATTCATTTTTCTTTTCTTTTTCTCTTTCTGTCCTTCTGTTCCTAAACGGGGGGGGGGGGGGGGGGCGGAGATTTTAAAAGGGAAAAAAAAAACCAAGGAGGAAAATTTCCACATTAAACGCCGAAGGCCATTTATCCTGCAATTGCCCTCTGAAATTGTACCTCTCTATGCAAACGTCAGATATAAATAGAGAGAGAGACACTCAGTTCTAAAAAAAGAATATTATAACATGCAATATTTTTATGAGCGTTCCCTTTAAGCTGCGATTGCCTCATCGAGCCACTAGAGGGCAGCATTAAACTCCCCCTTTGGGATGTTTTAATATTGTATTTTTTGGAGGGAGATAGTTCCACGCTCAGCCACCGGAGGGCAGCATTTCCTCACTTTTGAAAATAGTGTGGCTGCACTTTTTTTCCTTCCCTTTTTTTTAGCTTCAATTGCCAATGTGGACTAGCGCCTTTTCTGTCCCTCAACTTGGAAAATTTGGAACCTCTGGTCCCCACTACTCTATCGTCTTCTTTTTCTCTATCCCCCTTGGCAGGCCCGGTGGCAAATATTCGGCACAATCTCGGGGAAGTGGTGCGATCCATCAGCTGCACAGTGGAATTACAGATTGAAAACTCCAAAAAAGCGTGGAAAATTTCCTTGGCACCGATGCGGAAAATCCTCAAAGACATGGTGGTGAGAATAACACGGCGTGGAGGCTTGCCAAGGGGCTAGTCCTCTTGAGGGGCAGTTTATTAAAAGGCCGGAGGAGAATTGTAATTCCACAAAAGAGTTTTAATGCCATTTCCGTAACTTGCGTCTCATCTTTAAATTTCAAAATGATGAAGTAGATTAGATTTGAGGAAGGGACCTTGTAGGTCATCTAGTCCAACCCGCCCAATAATAAATAGTAGTAAATAGTAAATCCATTGGTGCCCATTTAGCTGCCTGCTTATGGATTTTGGAGTTCCATCAGCTATTAAAATGCTGTTTCGAGGCTCATTTTAATGCATTGTAGCCTGAATTAAATAAAATCCAGTATTAATTTCCCTTTTTATGGTAAAAAGGCACATTAAAGAATTAACATCCTGATTTTTGATTATTATCTGCCCAGCATTCTCGGTGGGCCGAGTATACTTCCTTTATATCTGCATGATTTAACATGTTATTTCAACCTTAGCAACTTTAAGCTGAGTGGACTTCAACTCCCAGAATCCCCCAGCCACCACGCCGACAGGGGAATTCTGGGAATTGAAGTCCACCCATCTTAAAGTTTTGCCAAGGTTAAGAAACACGGATTTTAGACGATAATAATAATAATAATAATAATAATAATAATAATAATAATAATAATAATAATAATAATAATAATTTTATTTCTATACCGCCCTTCTCCCGAAGGACTCAGGGCGGTGTACAGCCTATTTAAAAACAAGATAAACATCAATTTAAAATAATTTAAAAAATATTAAATAAATTGGCTGCTGTGTCCAAAGCCGGTCGTGCGAAGAGGCAACGCAAGGAGAAAGATCTTCCCAGCGTAGGTTTCTAGTCCTCATGAAGTTACTCGGCTCGCCAGGGGCTTCTGCTTTGGCTCTCACGGCTGTTTCCCAACGCAGAGAAGTGGGAAGACTTTGAGAAGCGAGTCCCAAAATATCTCACGCTCCTTCACGGAGCTGAACAAGCAAGTGGCGAGCCGAGCCGGTACGGAGAGCCGATTGGTGCGCGAAGCCGAAGGGAGCGCCTCGACGCAGGAAGTCTACGAGGCGAAGACGCGGATGCGTTGCAAAAGTAAGACGTTTCAGCTGAGATTTTAAACCCCCAGAGCTGGCATGTCTAAACAGTGGCAGCTTTAAGACTCAACTCCCAGAATTCCTTAGCCGGCTCACCGTCTCCTGGTGATTGGCCCAAAGTCACCTGGTTTTTATGTCTAAGGTGAAACTAGAACTCACCGTCTCCTGGTGATTGGCTCAAAGTCACCTGGTTTTCAGGCCTAAGGTGGGACTAGAACTCACCATCTCCTGGTGATTGGTCCAAAATCACCCAGCTGGTTTTCATGCCTAAAATGAGACTAGAACTCACCATCTCCTGGTGATTGGCCCAAAGTCACCTGGTTTTCAGGCCTAAGGTGGGACTAGAAGGGAATGGGTTTTCCAAACTTCCTTCGCTTGGAGCGATTTGAACCCTCAAATCCTTGGGGAAAATGTGGGGATTCCTCCTTCCTTGCAGGTATCATCCAGCAGGCGGTCAAGCGTTGTCAAACCTGGTTCCAGACCAAACATCAGTCTTGCATGAAGACGATCGCCGTGCCCCTGGTCAACCACCTGCTCTGCATTCCCATGAAATTCAGCTTCCTTTGCCATTTGGCCAAAGGCGAGTGACTTCCCCGCAGCTAGAAAGCTAGCTTTTGCGAGGAAAAACCACTCATCAGGAATTCCTTCCCTACCTTTCCACCTGCAAGGACCTTGGAAACGGGCGTGAAGCCATCCTGTCAAGCGGTACAGTCTTACCCAGACTCCCCTCCTTCCCTCCCTCCCTCCCTTGGAAAAATATATATATATATATTTGCAACCTGGCTCGCTTGCTTGATCTCGTCATTCCCCTCCCTCCTCTCTCTCTTGTGTTGTTTTGTTTTAATGTGTTTAAAATTAAAAACTTTAAATTAAAAAAAAGAAATATATATATATATATATATATATATATTTGCAACCTGGCTCGCTTGCTCGATCTCGTCATTCCCCTCCCTCCTCTCTCTCTTGTGTTGTTTTGTTTTAATGTGTTTAAAATTAAAAACTTTAAATTAAAAAAAAGAAATATATATGTATATATATATGTATATATATATATATTTGCAACCTGGCTCGCTTGCTCGATCTCGTCATTCCCCTCCCTCCTCTCTCTCTTGTGTTGTTTTGTTTTAATGTGTTTAAAATAAAAAACTTTAAATTATATATATATATATATATATATATGTATATGTATATGTATATGTATATGTATATGTATATGTATATGTATATGTGTATATATATATATATATATATATATATATATATATATATATATATATATATATATATATATATATATATTTGCAACCTGGCTCGCTTGCTCGATCTCGTCATTCCCCTCCCTCCTCTCTCTCTTGTGTTGTTTTAATGTGTTTAAAATAAAAAACTTTTTAAATTAAAAAAAAAGGAAAAAAAAAAAGAAAAGCAAAATATTTATTTTTGCAACCTGGCTCGCTTGCTCGATCTCGTCATTCCCCTCCCTCCTCTCTCTCTCTCTCTCTCTCTCCTGCAGTGATGAACACGTGGTGCCGGGACAAGATCCCCGTGGAAGGCAATTTTGGGCAAACGTACGACCGGGTGAATGGCTCGGTGGACAATTTAAACCAAGATTTCACAGCCAGCGTTGTCATCCAGGTCTGTTGGATAGATCAAGGTTTGTTGAACCTGGTCTGAGCAATTCGTGGTGTATCTCATTCGGGAGGTGGGAAGGGCAACAGACAGGCAGTCCTGGACTTACGACTGTTTGCTTAGTGACCATCCAAAAAGGACTGTGTTTCACACTTACGACCCTCCCTCCGTTTCCTTCTCCCCGCCCCCAGGAAGAGCAGCAAGAGATGCTGGTGGGGGCGAACCTGTCTTCCCACAAACACCTGGTGGACAATGTCAACGAGCAGCTCTACCAGAGTGGCAAAGAGCTGGGCACGGCCCTCACCCTCACCCGGGCTCTCCTCTCCTGCATGTTCATCCTGGTTTTCGCCTCGTGAGTTGAAGGGTGGGCGAAGGGTAGGAGGCTCTGACCTCCATTCTCTCTCTCTCTCTCTCTCTCTCATCTATCTATCTATCTATTATCTATTATCTATCTATCTATCATCTATTTCTCTCTCGTCTCTATTTATTTATCTATTTTTGTCTCTCTATCATCTATCTCTATCTATCTATCTATCTATCTATCATCTATTTCTCTCTCTCTCTCTCGCTCTTGTCTCTATTTGTCTATTTTTGTCTATCATCTATCTATCTATCTATCTATCTATCATCTATCTATCATCTATCTATCATCTATTTCTCTCTCGTCTCTATTTATTTATCCATTTTTGTCTCTCTATCATCTATCTATCTATCTATCTATCTATTTCTCTCTCGCTCTTGTCTTTATTTATTTATCTATTTTTGTCTCTCTATCATCTATCTATCTATCTATCTATCTATCTATCATCTATTTCTCTCTCTCTCTCTCGCTCTTGTCTCTATTTATCTATTTTTGTCTATCATCTATCTATCTATCTATCTATCTATCTATCTATCATCTATCTATCATCTATTTCTCTCTCGTCTCTATTTATTTATCCATTTTTGTCTCTCTATCATCTATCTATCTGTCTATCTATCTATTTCTCTCTCTCGCTCTTGTCTTTATTTATTTATCTATTTTTGTCTCTCTATCATCTATCTATCTATCATCTATCTATCATCTATTTCTCTCTCTCGTCTCTATTTATTTATCTATTTTTGTCTCTCTATCATCTATCTCTATATCTATCTATCATCTCTCTCTTGTCTCTATTTATCTATTTTTGTCTATCATCTATCTATCTATCTATCTATCTATCATCTATCTATCATCTATTTCTCTCTCGTCTCTATTTATTTATCCATTTTTGTCTCTCTATCATCTATCTATCTATCTATCTATCTATCTATCATCTATTTCTCTCTCTCTCTCGCTCTTGTCTTTATTTATTTATCTATTTTTGTCTCTCTATCATCTATCTATATCTATCTATCTATCATCTATTTCTCTCTCTCTCTCGCTCTTGTCTCTATTTATTTATCTATTTTTGTCTCTCTATCATCTATCTATCTATCTATCTATCTATTATCTATCTATCTATCATCTATCTATCGTCTATTTCTCTCTCTCGTCTCTATTTATTTATCTATTTTTGTCTCTCTATCATCTATCTCTATCTATCTATCTATCTATCATCTCTCTCTTGTCTCTATTTATCTATTTTTGTCTATCATCTATTTATCTATCTATCTATCTATCTATCTATCTATCATCTATCTATCATCTATTTCTCTCTCTCGTCTCTATTTATTTATCCATTTTTGTCTCTCTATCATCTATCTATCTGTCTATCTATCTATTTCTCTCTCTCGCTCTTGTCTTTATTTATTTATCTATTTTTGTCTCTCTGTCATCCATCTATCTATCTATCTATCTATCATCTATTTCTCTCTCTCTCTCTCGCTCTTGTCTTTATTTATTTATCTATTTTTGTCTCTCTATCATCTATCTATCTATCTCTTTCTTTCTTTCTCTTCCTTCCTCCATGTCTCCCTCCTTCACCTCCCTCCCTTCTTCCTTGCTTGCTTCCCTGTCCTTCCTTCTTTTCTTCCTTCCTTCCTTCTTTTTTCTTCCTTCTTTCTTTCTCTTTTCTTCCCTCTTTCCTTCCTTTTTTCTTCCTTTCTTCTTTCTTCATTCTTCATTCTTCCTTCTTTCTTCCTTCTTTCTCTTTTCATTCTTCCTTCTTACTTTCTTTCCTTTCTTTTTCCTTTCTTTCCTTTCTTTCTTTCTTCTTTCTTTATTTTTTTTCCTTCCTTCCTTCTTTATTTTCTTCTTCCTTCCTTCCTTCTTTCTTTCTCTTTTCTTCCTTCCTTCCTTCCTTTTTTCTTTTTATTCTTTCTTTCTTCCCTGCTTCCTTCCTTCCTTTTTTCTTCCTTCTTTCCTTTTTCTTCCTTCCTTCTTTCTTTCCTTCTTCCTTTCTTCTTCCTCCTTCCTTCCTTCCTTCCTCTTTCTTTCTTTCTTGGTTTCTTTCTTGGTTTCTTTCTTGGTTTCTTTCTTTCTTTCTTTCTTTTTTTCTTTCTTTCTTTCTTTCTTTCTTTCCCCTTGCTGAGAAAAGTTTCCGCACGTCCCTCCTTCTCTTTCCCAGGGCTTATTCCTACACCAACAAATACAACGAAGACATCCGTTTCGATAACCTCTATGTCTCCCGTTACTTTCGGCAGATTGACGCAAGACGCCGCAAACAGGTGAATGAGGCTGGGGGGGTGGGGGGGGTGGGGGGTGGCGAGGGGGAGACCTTAGAGAGGTGGGCCAAGGGTCCCAGAAACCTGTGCATATGGGTTTGTTGGGAGGGATCGTGTCCATCCCTCTAATGGAACCTCCAGCATCAGCAGCAGTCTATCTTGAAGTCTCCGATGCAAAAAAAAAAAAGGCTGGCGGCAAAAAGAGTTTTTGTAGTTTGGTAGTTCAGCTTCAGGGGGGGCTCTGTGTCCCTTTTCTCCCCCCCCCGCCCCCAAATGTGCAGAGAAAGCGGACTCTTCTGCCCCTGCGTCGTGCGGAGGAGAGCCGGATCATCGACCCCCTGCGCCTGGCCTTCCAGCCAGCGGAGACCAAGAGTGTGGTTAGTGCCAGCGGGAGTGGGGCCCAGGGAGCTGGGGGGAGGTGGGGAGAGGTGGAGAGGGCAAGGGGGAAGGGGGTGGGTGGGTGGTCCCTGAGGACCCTATGGGTGGGAGCAAAGGCCAGAGATCGCCCTCTGCATTCATTCTCAGTGTTCATAATTTCAGATCTCAGCTGACTATTCATCCCCTCCCATCCTTCCTTCCTTCCTTCCTTCCTTCCTTCCTTCCTTCCTTCCCTCCCTCACTCCCTGCATTACATCCATACTCCTTCTTTCCTCCCTCCGCTTTACTTCTTTCTTCCATCCTTTCCTTTCTCTTTTCCTTCCTTCCTTCCTCCTTCCTCCCTTCGCTTTACTTTTTCTTTCCATCCACTTTCCTCTTTCCCTTCTTGCCTCTCATTCCTTCCTTATTCACTCCCTTTATTTTTCCGTTCTTTCTTTCTTCCGTTTACTTTTCCTCCTATCCTTTCCTTTTTCTCATTTCCTTTCCTTCCTCCCTTCACTTTACTTTTTCTTTCCATCCACTTTCCTCTTTTCCTTCTTCCCTCTCATTCCTTCCTGACTCACTCCCTTTATTTTTCCCTTCTTTCCTTCTTCCTTTTACTTTTCCTCCCATCCTTTCCTTTTTCTCGTTTCCTTTCCTTCCTTCCTTTCCTCCCTTCCTCCCTTTACTTTTTCCTTTCTTTCCTCCTTTTTGCTTGTTCCTTCTATTTTTCCTCCTTCCCCCCCTTCCCTGTCCTTCCATTCCTCCCTCCCTCCCTCCCTCCCTTTACTTTTTCCTTTCTTTCTTCCTCCTTTTCGCTTGTTCCTCCTATTATTTCCTCCTTCCTTTCCTCCCTCCTTCCTCCCTCACTCCCTTCCCTTTCCTTTTTCTTGCCATCCTCTTTTCTCTTTTCCTCTTTGCCTTCTTCCCTCTCATTCCTTCCTTACTCCCTCACTCACTTCATTTTTCTCTTCTTTCCTTCTTTCTTTTATTTTTCCTCCGATCCTTTCCTTTTTCCCTCCCTCCCTCCTTTCCATCCTTTTCTCTTTGTCTTTTCCTCCTTCCCTCCCTCCCTTTACTTTTTCCTTTCTTTCTTCCTCCTCTTCACTTGTTCCTCCTATTATTTCCTCCTTCCTTTCTTCCTTTCTTCCTTCCCTTTCCTTTTTCTTTCCATCCTCTTTTCTCTTTTCCTCTTTGCCTTCTTCCCTCTCATTCCTTCCTTCCTCACTCACTCACTTCATTTTTCCCTTCTTTCCTTCCTTTTATTTTCCCTCCTATCCTTTCCTTCCTTCCTTTCCTCCCTCCTTTCCATCCTTTTCTCTTTGTCTTTCCCTCCCTCCCTCCCTCCCTTTACTTTTTCCTTTCTTTCTTCCTCCTTTTCACTTGTTCCTCCCTATTTTTTCCTCCTTCCTTCCTTCCTTGCCTCCTTCCCTGTCCTTCCATTCCTCCCTCTTTCTCTCTCTCTTCCCTTTCTTCTCTGCTCTTTCTGACCCACTCACCCCCTCCCCAGTTCCTGGAGCTGCTGGGCTGCCTTCCCCCCCTGGTCTTCCTGCTGATGGCGTGTGCCCTGGACTCCCTGCTCTACACCATCTTCAGCACCATCCAAAACCACTCCTTCATTCAGTATTCCTTCCGCAGTGAGTGCCGACCTCTGACCCCTGCCCCACCCTCCTGGGATGAATCCGCACCCTGGTCCGGAAGGGCAGCCGGTTCCCCTCTTCTCCAATGGCCCAGCCCTCAGTCCTTGGGCAGAGGAGAAATCGAATTCACACCCAAGGACGATTCGTTTAATGCAATGAATTGAGATCAGTGGGGAAGGTAGAACGGTTGGGAGGGAACTCAGAGGTCATTTAGTCCAACCACATGCCCGGGCAGGAAATCTTTGACCGTTTCAGATAAATCATTGTCCAGTTTCTTGTTGAAAGCCCCCAGAAGGAAGGAAAGAAGGAAGGAAGAAGGAAGGAAGGAAGGAACGGATTAAGGAAAGAAGGAAGGAAAGGACTAAGGAAGGAAGGAAGGAAAAATGATGGGAGGGAGGGAGGAAAGAAGGAAGGAAGGAAGGAACGGATTAAGGAAAGAAGGAAGGAAAGAACTACGGAAGGAAGGAAAGAAAAATGATGGGAGGAAGGAAGGAAGAAAGAAAGAATGGGAAGGAAGGCGGGAGGAAAAATGAGAGGGAGGGAGGAAAAGGAAGGAAGGAAGGAAAGAAGGAGAAATGATGGGAGGGAGGGAGGAAAGAAGGAAGGAAGGAAGGAAGGAAGGAACGGACTAAGGAAAGAAGGAAGGAAAGGACTAAGGAAGGAAGGAAGGAAAAACGATGGGAGGGAGGAAGGAAGGAAGAAAGAAAGAATGGGAAGGAAGGCGGGAGGAAAAATGAGAGGGAGGGAGGAAAAGGAAGGAAGGAAGGAAAGAAGGAGAAATGATGGGAGGGAGGGAGGAAAGAAGGAAGGAAGGAAGGAAGGAAGGAACGGACTAAGGAAAGAAGGAAGGAAAGGACTAAGGAAGGAAGGAAGGAAAAACGATGGGAGGGAGGAAGGAAGGAAGAAAGAAAGAATGGGAAGGAAGGAGGGAGGAAAAATGAGAGGGAGGGAGGAAAAGGAAGGAAGGAAGGAGGAAGGAAGGAAGGAAGGAAGGAAGGAGACAGAGGAGGGAGGGTGAAAAGAAGGAAGAATAGCAGATTAGCAGAATTGGGACCTTGGAGGCCTTCTAATCCAACCCTCTAGGAGGGAGGGAGGGAAGGAAGGAAAAAGAAAGAAAGAACAGAAGGAAGGAAGAAAAAGGAAGGAAGGAAAAGAAAGAAAGAAGGAAGGAAAGGAAGGAAGGAAGAAAGAAAGAAAGAAAGAAAGAAAGAAAGAAAGAAAGAAAGAAAGGCAGAATAACAGAGTTGGGAGGGTCATCAGAGGTCTTCTAGTCCAACCTCCTTCAGTCTCTTCTTGAAAACCTTCCAGTGTTGGAAAGTGCCAGACTGGGAGACCCGAATTCAAATCCCACCCGCCTCCACTCAACCCTAGGGATGACTTTGAGGCCAGGCTGAGAAACCCTGGTTTAACCAAAGCTGGCTTAACCAAACCTTCCCCTGCCTTCCACGCAGGCAGCCACCACTTGGAAGTCAAGGTTGGCGGACAAACCATGATGGCCCGTCTCCTCCGGAGCACCATCGGGGCCCTGAACACGTCCTCCGAAATGGTGATGGAGACCAACAACCTGCGTAAGGGCGGGGGGGGGGGGGTCACCTGGCCCCAGAGCGGGGAAGGGGACGGCTTCTGTTCAGCCAATCAGATGTTTTCGAGGGTGGGTTTATAGACCGCTGTTTTTATCCCTGCATTTTGCTGCTAGACTTCCTCTGCTGCTGGAGGCTCTACAACAAAGGTGGCATTTTTGAGATGGATGGGCTTCAATTGCCAGAACTCCCCGGTCAGCATGGGAGGACTCCAACACCCAGAATCCCCCACCAACATGGGCAGTTTCGATTCCCCAAATTCCCAGGCCAGCATATGAGAACTCCAACTCACAGAATCCCTCAGTCAGTATATGAGGACTCCAACTCCCAGAATCCCCCAGCCAGAATATGAGGACTCCAATTCCCAGAATCCCTCAGCCAGAATATGAGGACTCCAACTCCCAGAATCCCTCAGTCAGTATATGAGGACTCCAACTCCCAGAATCCCTCAGCCAGCAAATGAGAACTCCAACTCCCAGAATCCCCCAGCCAGAATATGAAGACTCCAACTCCCAGAATCCCTCAGCCAGCAAATGAGAACTCCAACTCCCAGAATCCCTCAGCCAGCATATGAGGACTCCAACTCCCAGAATCCCCCAGCCAGCATATGAGGACTCCAACTCCCAGAATCCCTCAGCCCAGCACGGTAGGATTCCAACTCCTACGCTAGCTGGAGGAATTCTGGGAGTTGAAGTCCACCCTTCTTAAAACAGCCAAGATTGAGAAACAAACCATGTTGGGTGACCATGATTGGCAGGTTCTAGTTTGTATGCCTGGGTTGAAGGATCTGCAGCCCGGCCGGGGGCCGCAGCAGCCCCCCTCCCTCCCTCCCAAAAGAGGAAACCAGCTTCCCATTTTTCCAGAAGTGGGAAACCGGGACCCCAGACCCCCCCCCTTTGTGCTTTGTCCTGCCCTCCCCAGAGTGTCTGCCAGAACCGCGTGGGATGAGCCAGGATGAGTATGCCAAGACCGCCATCCCGCTAGGCGCCCTGGTGATGCTATGTTTCCTGCAAGTCTACGTTTTCCGTCTCCGGAGGGTCATCGCCGCCTTCTATTTCCCCAAGGTGGGAGGTGGCGAATAGATCGGGGTCGCCCTCCATCCCTCCCAGGTTTGCCCCTCAAAGCCCCCTCCCCCCCAAAAAAAGTGGGGGGAAGGGCGCGACTGGAGCAGACAGGCCGAAATGACGGGGTGCTGGGTGCAAAATTGGGGGTGAGAATTGAGGGTTGCAAAATTTACGTCCATTGGCTTCTGTATGTCGTTGAGCTATAAGAGGGGGCAGAGTTCAACTCCCATAAGCCCCCGTTTCACCAGTACGGGTGGACTACAACTCCCAGAATCCCCCACCAGTGTGAGTGGACTACAACTCCCAGAATCTCCCACCCAGTGTGAATGGACTACAACTCCCAGAATCCCCCACCAGTGTGAGTGGACTACAACTCCCAGAATCTCCCACCCAGTGTGAATGGACTACAACTCCCAGAATCCCCCACCAGTGTGAGTGGACTACAACTCCCAGAATCCCCCACCAGTGTGAGTGGACTACAACTCCCAGAATCCCCCAGCTAGTATGGGTGGAGTACAACTCCAGAATCCCCCAGCTAGCATGGTGGAACTACAGCTCCCAAAACACCCAGTCAGCCTGAATAGACTACAAGTCCCAGAATCCCCCAGCTAGTATGGGTGGACTACAACTCTAGAATTCCCCAGGTGGAACTACAACTCCCCAAAACCCTTAGCCAGCATGGATAGACTACAACTCCCCGAATCTCCCAGCCAGCATGGGTGGACTACAGTTCCCAGAACCCTGCAACCAGCACAGGTGGACTACAACTCCCAGAATCCCCCAGCCAGCATGGGTGAACTAGAACTCCCAGAGTCTTCCCGCTAACATTGGTATTGTAAATTTCAACTCCCAGAATCCCCCAGTCAGCATGGGTGGACTATAATTCCCCAAATCTCCTAGTCAGCACGGATGGACTAGAACTCCCAGAATCCCCCAGTCAATGGTGTACTAGAATTCCCAGAATCTCCCAGCTAGCCCGGGTGGACTAGAACTCCCAGAATCCCCCAACCAGCATGGATGGACTAGAACTCCCAGAATCCCCCAGTCAGCAATGGTGGACTAGAACTCCCAGAATCCCCCAGCCAGCCTGGGTGGACTATAATTCCCCAAATCCCCCAGTCTGAACAGGTGAACTAGAACTCCCAGAATCCCCCAGCCAGCATGGGTGAACTAGAACTCCCAGAGTCTCCCAGCTAACATTGGTACTGTAGATTTCAACTCCCAGAATCCCCCAGTCAGCATGGGTGGACTATAATTCCCCAAATCTCTTAGTCAGCATGGATGGACTAGAACTCCCAGAATCCCCCAGCCAGCCCGGGTGGACTATAATTTCCCAAATCCCCCAGTCTGAACAAGTGAACTAGAACTCCCAGAGTCTCCCAGCTAACATTGGTACTGTAGATTTCAACTCCCAGAATCCCCTAGTCAGCACGGGTGGACTACAATTCCCCAAATCTCCCAGTCTGAACAGGTGAACTAGAACTCCCAGAAACCCCTGCCCTAGAATTGATCCGTGTTTTTCTCCCTTCCTGACAGCGCGAGAAGAAGCGAATTATCTACCTCTACAACGAGATGTTGCGTCAGCGCATGGCTTTCGTGATTGTGCAACGCAAACGCATCATTTTGCGAGCTCGGAGGCACAAGAGAGTGGTGAGTAAACCCGAGCGTGCCGGCCCTTCGAGGTAGGCCAGGTGAAGAAACCGACCCGAGAAGAAATATCCTTTTTTTTTTTTTTTAAAAAAAAGTGATTCACTCAACAATTCTGACAAGGAAGGTCATAAAACGGGGCAGAATTCACTTAATTATCTCCCTTAGTCACAGAAATTTTGGGCTCAACTGCGGTCGTAGGTCGAGGACCACCTATCAGGTAGTCCTCGATTTACGGCGATTCATTTAGTGACCGTTTGAAGTTACAACGGCTCTGGAAAAAAGCGAGCTAGAGCTGTTTTTCACACTTAACAACCGTTGTAGCATCCCCGCGGTCACAGAGTCCAAATTCAGACGCTTGGCCGCTGACTCGTATTTATGACGGTCGTAGGAGTCCCCCCGATCCCCTTTTGGCGACGAGCAAAGTCACCACGGGGGGGGGGGCGGAGAAAGGGGGGGGACACGCTGTATTGACTTAACAACTGTCTGACTGACTTTTAACAAGTGCTGTGATTCACTTTAACGACGGGGGACGAGAATGGTCGTCAAAACGGAACAAAAACCTGACCAAGCCTCTCACTAAGCCACGGAAATGTGGGGCTCCCTTATGGCTGTAAGCCGAGGACTTCCTGTCCTCTGTCAAACAGCCCCGGATTGACGCCGAGCCAGACCTGTTGACCTTCCGCCGAGTTATTTCCGGATGAATTTCTGCTTCTGCAAATAGAGCGGCATTCGAACTCCCAACCCCGCCCTATTCACTGGCAGGAGGGGTTTTTTCCCCCCCTTCCTTTCTCCTTCGGGGCACTCCACCCTCAGGGCAGCCCCAGCCCCAGGACGGATGGGTGTCTCCCTCCTTCGGTCCCCGCAGGGTCGGTTTTCGTGGCCCACCCAAGCATTTGGCATTCATGCCCAAATCTGGTTGATTTGACACCCGTTGCCGATTTTCCTGCCCAATTTTCTTTTCTGGGCCAATTTAGTCCTTGCGTCACTTTCCAGGCAACTGACTCATACTTACGACGGTGTCCCCACGGGGTGTGTGTCACATGATCCTTTTGATTCACTTAACAACCAAGTGACTAACTTAACAATCCCGATTCACTTTAACGACCGCGGTAAAACGGGGGCCAAACTCCCTTGAGACCTGTCTCGCTTAGCAACAGGGCTCCATTGCGGTCGTAAATCGAGCAATTCCCCCCCCCCCGCCCTGTTTTTTGTTTTTTTTTTACAAAACGGAAATCCGGAAATGTTATTTTTGACAGCAAAATCACCGCTATTTTATTTTTTGCAAAGAAGAATTGGCTTCCGGGAAGCCAACGATATCAAATATTTAATTTTTTTATTTTTGGTGGAAAAATTATGGGGGATTTCAACAAAAAAAAACCCCAACCCCCCCCCCCCCCAATCGGTCTCCTTTTTTTTTTTTTTTTAGAGAAAGCCGCTGTTGAACCAAATCGGACGCTGGTGTCCCTTCTTGAAACGGTTCCTGATCCGGCGATGCATCCTTTGCAACCGGCCCGAATCCCGCCATTCGTTGACGTGTTCGAATCCCGACTGCGAGACCGTTTACTGCCGGATTTGCTGGAAAGATCTCGGCAAAATCTGTTTTGCCTGCAATCCGGACAATCTGGTTTCGGACGACGAGAGCAGCGACGGAGAAACGGGCTACGCCGATTAAATTGTGGTTTAAATTTTTGTTTTCTGCTTTTGGGTATTAAATGGAGGTGTGTTTTTTTTTTTTAAAAAAAAAAAGGTCGGCAGTTCGGGCAGATTCGAATCCCTCTCGAAGTAACAGCAAGGGACCTTGGAGGTCATCTAGTCCACCCCCGTTGCTCACACAGGAGATCTACAGGGATTTGAACTGCCAATCTTTCTGATCGACAAGCTCAGCGTCTTAGTTCCTGAGCCACCCAGGGAGCCGCTAGTATGAGTGAGCAGGGGGTTGGACTGGATGACCTCCAAGGTCCCTTCCAAATCTGTTACTCTTAAATAGGTAGGTCCCTGTTCAGGGTCTTATATAAATTGAGCGACTGCTTATATTATTATTATTATTATTATTATTATTATTATTATTATTATTATTATTATTATTATTAATTCGATTTGTATACCGCCCTACTCCCAAAGGACTCAGGTAGCTGTGTTAATAACAGGGTGCTTAGACCACTGTACTATCAAGAATAGAGAAGGGCGAGAGGGAAGGAGTAGAGAAGGGAGGGAAAGAAAGAGGAAGGAAGGAAGGAAAAGAGATGGAGGGAGGGAAGGAAAGAAGGAAGGAATAGGGAGGGAGAGGGGAGGAAGGAAGGAAAAAGGGAAGCAAAGAAAGGAGGAAGGAAGAAAAAAGACATGGAAGAATGGAAGGGAGAAAGGGAAGGAAAGAAGGAAGGAATAGGGAGGGAGAGTGGGAAGGAAGGAAGAAAGGAAAGGAGGAAGGAAGAAAAAAGACATGGAAGAATGGAAGGGAGAGAGAAGAAAGGGAAGGAAGGAAAGAAGAAAGGAACAGAAAAGAGGGAAGAATAAAGAAGGGCAAGAGGGAAGGAGTAGAGAAGGGAGGGAAAGAAAGAAAAAGGAAGGAAGGAAGGAAAAGAGATGGAGGGAAGGAAAGAAGGAATAGGGAGGGAGAGTGGGAAGCAAGGAAGAACGGAAGCAAGGAAGGGAGGAAGGAAGACAAAAGACATGGAAGAATGGAAGGGAGAAAGGGAAGGAAAGAAGGAAGGAATAGAGAAAAGGGAACAAGAAAGAAAGAAAGAAAGAAAGAAAGAAAGAAAGAAAGAAAGAAAGAGAGGAAGGCAGGCTCTGCCTTTGCCAAAATCCACGGGCCCCCTTGACCATCCCTCCCACTTTTGCCAGGATCCCCCTCCCCTCCCCAATCTCCCCCCTCCCCAATTCCCTTCCCCCCCCACAAAAAAAAATCCAGCCTTCCCACGCCAACTTGCCAAGGGCGCAGCGCAGGATCAGCATCAACCTTCCCTCCCCTTCCTCTCTCTTCTGGTCCAGGACCCCCTCCCGCCCCCTCCCGCCTGCGGTTGGGTGGGGGGGAGGGCAAGGGGAAACCCCTTCCCCTCCCAGGGCAAGGGGAAACCCCTTCCCCTCCCACCCCTCACACACACACACACAGAGAGAGAGAGAGCTTCCAGCTGCTGGAAGCGCGCGTGCCGAGGCAGCTGCTGGCTCTTTGCCGGGCGGAGGGGAAGGGGCAGCTCGGGGAGCTGACTCGAGCCAGAGCCGGGCGGAGACCGGGGAAGGGCGGCCGGCAGGAAGTTCCCGTTTTCGGGCGGGCCCTGCAGCTGCAGCGCCGTTGCAATGCGAGGCGGAGGCGGCAGCAGGAGGAGGAGGAAGAGGAGGAAGAGGCGGCGGGTTGCAAAGGCTCAAGAGCCGCCTCCCGCGCTCGTTGCTGCTGCTGCTGCTGCTGCGGCTCCGGATACCGACTGAGCCGCAGCCCGATCCGGAGCGCCACTTTCCCGCTTCACACCGAGAGAAAGACCCCCGTGGCTCTTCTCCGGGGGTCCCCAACGCGCTGTCCGAGTATGGAGCTGCTGGTGGTGCTGCTCTGGGCGTCCTGGGGATGCCTGGCAGGTGAGACGCCGGGCGAGGGGAGGGAGAGACCCCCGAGGGGGAGGGAGGGGGGAGATAGGGGGGGGCACCCGACTGCAGATTGGGGAGGTGGGGGGTAAGAGAGGAAAGGAGCAGCCTGCGCAACAGCCTGGCCGGGTAGAGTGCTGGAAGGGGCGAAGGCGCGATCGGAGGCACGGAATTGGGTCGGGGGTCGTTGGCAAAGCCTCTCTCCCCCATACAGCTCTCTGAGTCATAGAATTGGGTCGGGGTGGGGGTGGGGGCGTCAGGGTCGTTAGCAGAGCCTTCCCACCGTGACGGTTCACTTAAGAGGCATGGAATAGGGTCTGGGGGCTTCCGGGTCGTGGGCAGAGCCTTCTCACCGTGACAGCTCGCTCAGAGTCATGGAATTGGGTCTGGGGGCGTCGGGGTCGTGGGCAGAGCCTTCCCACCGTGACGGTTCACTTAAGAGGCATGGAATAGGGTCTGGGGGCTTCCGGGTCGTGGGCAGAGTCTCCTTCCCCCGTGACAGTTCACTTAAAGGCATGGAATAGGGTCTGGGGGCGTCGGGGCAGAGCCTTCCCACTGTGACAGCTCGCTCGGAGGCACGGAATAGGGTCGGGGGGGGGGGCTTCTGGGTCATGGGCAGAGCCTTCCCACTGTGACAGTTCACTTAGAGGCATAGAATAGGGTCTGGGGGCTTCGGGGTCATGGGCAGAGTCTCCTTCTCCCCTGACAGCTCGCTCAGAGGCATGGAATAGGGTCTGGGGGCTTCGGGGTTGTGGGCGGAGCCTTCCCACCGTGACAGCTCATTTAGAGGCATGGAATAGGGTCTGGGGGCTTCAGGTTCGTGGGCAGAGTCTCCTTCTCCCCTGACAGCTCGCTCAGAGGCATGGAATAGGGTCTGGGGGCTTCAGGGTTGTGGGCGGAGCCTTCCCACCGTGACAGTTCATTTAGAGGCATGGAATTGGGTCTGGGGGCATCTGGGTTGTGGGCAAAGCCTTCCCACTGTGACAGCTCACTTAGAGGCATGGAATAGGGTCTGGGGGCTTCAGGGTCGTGGGCAGAGTCTCCTTCCCCCGTGACAGTTCGCTCGGAGGCACCGAATGGGGTGGGGGCATGAGGGGCAAAGCTTCCCACCCCATACGGTTCACTTGGAAGCACGGAATAGGGTCTGGGGGCTTCGGGGTCCATGGGCAGTGCCTTCCCCCCAAGTCTGAAGCTCCAGAGGCTCCGGTACTGTTTTCTCTCCGGGTTTAGCCAGCAGGTAGGTGATATTCCCATACCTCTGAGCATGTGCAGAGAGCGCTGGGCATCTCCACGGAGTAGTGGAGCTACTCCCATCCCTGTCAGAAACGAGAGTAGTTTAGGGGCCTTTCTTCAACGTGGACTACATCTCCCATCAGACCCACCAGTTGTGCAAGCTGGAACCAAAGGGAGGTGTGAAGCTGGGGAAAAATTGGGGTAGATAATAGAAATATTCAAACCCAAATTCCGCTATCATCCATCTGTGTTGGACTACAACTCCCATCGTCAAAAGAAAGGGCTCCTTTGGTGATTTAAAAGAACCTGCTCTGGGCTAAAGGGCCTTCTTGGGTTTCTAGTCCTCAAGATTTGGTGAAAATCTCAGGAGTTGAATCCTAGCACCTAAGTCACTGTTTCTCAATCTTAGCAACTTTAAGATGTGTGAAAACTATTGATATATGTGGGGGGGAAATGGATTTTCATGAGGACTAGCACCCTACGGGCAAAGTTTTGGTGGCTTCCAGAGCAAATAAATGGGTGCTGGAAATAGATTGGCTCCCCAAGCGAGATGCATGAAATATAATATGCCTCCAACAGTGGTATTTGATGAAAAGCAGGCTGCCTGGGGGATTCTGGGAGTTGAAGTCCATCTATCTTAAATTATGTTGGTTGAGGAATTCTGGGAGTTGAAGTCCGTATCTCAAATCATGTTGGTTGAGGAATTCTGGGAGTTGAAGTCCGTATCTCAAATCATGTTGGTTGAGGAATTCTGGGAATTGAAGTCCATCTATCTCAAATATGTTGGTTGAGGAATTCTGGGAGTTGAAGTCCATCTATCTCAAATCATGTTGGTTGAGGAATTCTGGGAGTTGAAGTCCGTATCTCAAATCTTGTTGGTTGAGGAATTCTGGGAGTTGAAGTCCGTATCTCAAATCATGTTGGTTGAGGAATTCTGGGAATTGAAGTCCATCTATCTCAAATATGTTGGTTGAGGAATTCTGGGAGTTGAAGTCCATCTATCTCAAATCATGTTGGTTGAGGAATTCTGGGAGTTGAAGTCCGTATCTCAAATCTTGTTGGTTGAGGAATTCTGGGAATTGAAGTCCACCTATCTTAAAACTTGCCCTAGATCTCGTGAAAATCAAAATTATTGCATGAAGAGACCTGCGAGGACGTATTTCTTTGGGGTGGGGAGGGGGCACAGATTTATACCTCACCCCACATTGAGAGACCCCCACCCACCCACCCATCCATGTGGAAATCCAACTTCTGGGGCACAGGAGAAGACCCCCAACCTTTTAAAAGAATTTAAAAATACCCACCCACCCCTTAAAACTTAACATCATTTTTCACCTTTGCAGATGCTTCCAGCCGTGAACCCTGGAATCACGACTCCCTTTGTTCGTGGCCTGTCACCCCGAGAATCGTGCAGGCCGCTCGGACGGTTGACTTGCAGGCAGCATCATTGGTAAAGGCGCTTTCCCCCAAACAATTTTGGGGTGTTTTGGCAGACAAGGCAAGGCGTAAATGACAATCCTGTTTCGACAACTGCCGGTTTGACCGGTTGGATGAGCTCATCTCCTCTGTCTCACATCCACCCACCCCCCACCCACCCCCGCCACGGTGTGCCCCCCCACCCCCACCCCACCCCGTGCCACGGATGTCGGGAGTCTCCGGAACATTTCCGTCTATTACTATAGGGCAGGAAAACCCTGGGTGGGGCAGGGAAGGGAATGCGGCAGACACCTTCTGCAGATGCTGGCGGAGACCCCCACCCTACCCCAAACTGACGAAGGGCGGCTTCCCCCAGCTGGGTAGAGGGAGGGGGCATGCATGGACTTTTTAATTATCTTAACTTTTGTAATTTGTATGTTTTTTTTTTTAATTTTGGCTGTTCACCGCCCTGAGTCCCCTCTGGGAGAAGGGTGGTATACAAATTAAATAAATAAATAAATAATAAATACTCCCAAGCGCCCTGCTCCAAAATTGGGGTCTTATTTTTATTTTTCCCTCCAATTCTCTTCTTTTTTTAGGGTCCCCACAGTTTCCCCGCTCGGCTCCAGCTTGCTTTCGAGTTGGAAGGGGAGGTTCTGCTTCTGGATTTGGCACAGAATCGGTGAGTTGGGGGAAGGTGGGGGGGTCCCAGAGGGGGGGGGCGTGTCTCCCAGTTGGATGTCCCCCCCCCAAATCCTACTCGAGAAGGTCAGCCTAAAACGAAACCAGAAAAAAATGGTTAAAATCATCAGCTGAATTGAAGTTAATAGGGAGGCCTGCCCTGAGCCGGAGGTTGGGCTGGATGATCTCAAGGGAACCCTCTTATTCTGGGGTTCTGTATGCAAATAGGGCCTGGTGGCTCAGCAGACAAAAAGCATTGCGATTAACACCAGCTGTCTGCAATTACTGCGAGTTCGAATCTCCCCAGGCTCAAGGTTGAACTCAGCCTTCCATCCTTTCTAAGGTCGGTAAAATTGAGGACCCAGTTTGTGGGGGGCAATAAGCTGACTTCGTATAAAAATATACAAAAGGATGAAGGCTATTGCTTAACGCATTGTAAGCCGCCCTGAGTCTCCGGAGAAGGGCGGCATATAAATCAAATTAAAATATATAGAGCTTCCATAGGCAGGAGCAGTCTGTCTTAAACCACCCTGGAAGAAGGAGTTTGAAGGAGATCAAAGCGGTATTTATTTATTTTTTTTAAAAAAAACCACCTTTCTCTGCCGCGAGGTAGCAGTAGCAGAGTTGGAAGGGACCTTGGAGGTCATTTAGTCTAACCCCCCTGCTCACTAGGGATTTGAACCGCCGAACTGCCAACCTTTCTGATCGACAAGCTCAGCCTCTTAGCCACCACGCCACGGAAATAGGAACGGATTTAGAGGGGCCCAGGTGAGCTAAGACCCAACATAGCAAGGCTTGCCGTTAACGGTCATTTCCGTTCGATGTTGGCTTGTTTTTCCTTCGCAGGGAACTGACGATGGGCAGCTCAGGGTTAACGTACTACCTCCCAAACGGGACAAGAACGGCGCATCCAACCAGTCCGGAGGTAAGACTCCACGTTTAATTTTCTCGGTTTTCTATGCTAGACGCCAGCATTCAGTGGAATGCGGTCCAGAGGTAGACTGCTCCTGGAGCTGGAGGCTCCGCGGAGTTGTCTTAATAGCCAAAATATGGAGTGTTTGTTGAATTCCTTTACAGCAGATGTCTTAACATAAAATGCCCCATTGAGATGCCTCAAAAATTGGGTACCCCTTTGAAGAAGTGGGGGGGGGTCACAGTTGAAACCCCCTCCCCCTAAGCTCCTTATTCTGACGGGACGGGTAGCATTCAGCAGACCTGGGAGTTAAACCTTGGCTTATCCTCTCATTCTGCCCTGCCCTGAACAAGCCTCTGGATTCCATCAATTAAACTGTGGTTTGTTTCGATGTTCTAACTTGCAAAAGAGGAATGTTAGGGTTTCTTTCGGCTGAATTAAGATTTAAGCTCTTTGTTCTGTTTGGTTCTTTTTCGGGTTTTTTAGGGTAACTGCTGTTATCGGGGGAGCGTTCAAGGGTACCCCGACTCTTGGGCCAGTGTCTGTGTTTGTTCGGGTTTAAGGTAAGGACAGGTAAAAATCGGGGCAGCATCGCGCTCTCCTCTCCTTCCACTTCCACTCTCTCCTTCCTCCTTGCTCATTTTCACTTTCCTTTCATCTTTCCCTTTACTTCCCCTCCCTTCACTTTTGCTTTCTCCTTCCTCTCCACCAGGTTCATTTTCACTTCCGTTTTATCCTTCCCTTTACTTCCCCTCCCTTCCCTTTCATTTTCTCCTTCTCTCCATGTTCGTTTTCACTTTCATTTTATCCTTCCCTTTAGTTTCCCTCTCTTCACTTTCACTTTCACTTTCTCCTCCCTCTCCTCTATGTTTGTTTTCACTTCCATTTTATCCTTCCCTTTACTTTACTTCCCCTCCCTTCACTTTCACATTCACTTTCTCCTCCTCCATGTTTGTTTTCAGTTTCATTTATCGTTCCCTTTACTTGCCCTCTCTTTGCTTCCACTTTCATTTTCTCCTCCCTCTCCTCCAGGTTCGTTTTCACTTTCATTTTATCCTTCCCTTTACTTCCTCTCCCTTCACTTTCGCTTTCACTTTCTCCTCCCTCTCCTCCATGTTCATTTCCACTTTCAGCCTATCCTTCCCTTCCCCCTCCCGTTGCATTCACTTTCGCTTTCTCCTTTGCTTTCCTGAGGCATGGTGGTCCATTTTCACTTTCCCTTCCCTCTCCCGTTGCTTTCACTTTCACTTTCTCCTTTGCTTTCCTGAGGCATGGTGGTCCATTTTCACTTTCATTTCATCCCTTTACCTCCTCTCCCTTCACTTTCACTTTCTCCTCCCAATCCTCCATGTTCGTTTCCACTTTCATCCTATCCTTCCCTTCTCCCTCGCGTTGCTTTCACTTTCGCTTTCTCCTTTGCTTTCCTGAGGCGTGGTGGTCCCACCTTTTGCTGATCTTCCAGGACTCCTGAGGACAACCGTACTCCGGACAACCCTACTCCGAATCCCATGATCCCCAACCAGTGGCCATATCCTGCAGCGCTAACCTTAAGCCATCCAAAATAAACGCTTTGCAGAGACATCTCAGCTCGGCCAGCTGCGATCGGACAGCGTTTATTGATTTATTTAGAAGACTTTTTTTAAAAATAATCTTCATACAAAGCAAAATTATTCCCAATTCTCGTCTTTCCATTCCGGCAGGCCCGAAAGGAAACGCGGGAAGGACGGAAGAGGAAAACAGTTAACCCGAGCCCCAAATTTGACGAAAAAAGCATGCCTAAATTGCCCACTCTGGCCCATTCCTGAAAAACTGGAGCGAATTCACCACCCTGAATGCCAAAGAAATCCAAAATATTGCACTTTTAAACCCAATCTTCCTCTCTCTCTCTCTCTCTCTCTCTCTCTCTCTCTCTCTCTCTCTCTCTTTTGATCACTTAGTGGTCTCCTTACCGTCTCCCGGTTTAAAAGCTACACCTTGGAATCTACCCCAGACGGGAAGACGAGGGCCTACAGACTGAAGCCGGCAACCGGGATTTGCACACAGAGCCAACGGTTTCACCCACATCTGGAGTCAAAACAGGCACCGTTGCAACGGGTAGGGTGGATTAAATTTTAAAATTTAAACTCCAAAATAGAGGCGGGAAGGCCTGCAAAAAAATAAAAAAATAAAAAACCCGGAAAAATTGGGGGAGAAAAACATTTTTTTTCTCAATTTTTTCCCTCCTCATTTTTTTTTCTAAAGCCGTTTGGGTGGGGGGTGGGGGGCAAAAAAATGGTTTAAATGCTGCCTGATTTCACCCGAAAAGCCGGACAGATTTTCTTTTTTCTTTTTTCTTTTTTTTGCAAAAAGGTTTTTTTATTTTTTGAAACAAAAACAACATAAAAACATCATCCTTCCAAACAATTCCAGACAGTGTTTCGATCGGTTAAAAATCATTTCGTGCTCTCCAAATTTTCAAAATCTCAATGAAGGACACATGTTTTTTCCTCTAACAAAAAACAAGCGTTTACTGCATTTTATCCAAATTTCATTTCATATATAATATTTCATCTCCGTTTATTATCTATCCATCGATAAAATAGCTCCCGTATCAAATAATATTGTTTATCTTCCTCTTCTCTTATTTCAAATGTCAATCTACTCATTTCAGCACAGTCCAACATTTTCTTAATAATTTCTTCGTCAGGAATTATCTTCTCTCCTTTCCAATTTTTTGCAAATACAATTCTAACTGCTGTTAAAATAAAAGCTGGAAAGATTTTCATTCTCTCCCTCCCATTTTGGTGATCCCCCCAATACAAGTAATCCTCGACTTACGACCCCCCCATGGAGCCTCCAATTTCTGTGGCTAAGTGAGACGGTGATTCGGGGCGTTTGGTTCCATTTTACGACTTTCCTTGCCACTGAATCGCTGCAGTCGTTAAGCGAGCTGCATGGTTGTTAAATGAATCCGGCCTCCCCGTTGTCTTGGCTCATCAGAAGGTCGCAAAAAGGGATCACGTGACTTCCTCCCCACCCCCCACCCCGGGTGCCATCACCGTCATAGATATGAGTCATTTGCCGAGCGTCCGAATTTTGAATCACGTGATTGTCAGGATGTTGCAACGGTCGGTCGTAAGTGTGAAAAATGGTTAAAAAATCCTTTTTTTCAATGCCGTCGTAACTTCGGACACTAAACAAACAGTCGTAAGTAGAGGACTGCCTGTATTTAGCCCTAAAGTAAGAAAAAGGGGGTCTTTTTTTAGCTAAAATTTTGTTCTTTATTAATTTTCACCTATATATTTGTTGGATTTTTTTTTATCCAATGTGCCCGATCTGGTCTCGAACCCAGCACTTCGGCCTCCTCTGTCCTGACTCCTCCCTTTTTCCTCCCAGGTGAAGCGAGAAGCAGAGGCCGAGCGTGGTTATGTGGAGCTGGTGATAGTGGCCGACCAGGCCGAGGTGAGGACTGTCTTCCCCCTTCCCAATTTGCCCCCAGACCCAATTATATTTTGCAGGCTGATCAAGACATTTCTGCAAGGGGGGAAAAAAAATTGCAGGATTTCCTGAATGGAAGGGATTAGTTAGTGTCATTTGAACTCTCATGTGGCTAGATCTCAGTGAGTAAGCCCTCCTTTTGTTCCCCCCCCTCTGCTCACCCCACTTTCTCACCGCAGATCCAGTTTTGATTCCCGCAAAGCCTCAAGAATCCCATAGATCTAGTTAGCCCCTCCCACCCCTGAAAACTCCCTTTGGATCCCACGCTGATCCCACTTCTGCCACCAATCTTTTTGCCTTTCAGTTCAAGCTGGATCCGAACCTCAACCGGACTCGAACTCGGATCTTGGAAATCGCCAGCCACATGGATGGGGTGAGCCGCGATTCTGACATTCCTTTTTTTTCTTGGCCTGAAACCCTGCCTATCCCATTTCTGACAAGGGGCTGTCCAGTCTCTTCTTTAAAACTTCCAGGGATGGGGGCACCCACCACTTCTGGTGGCAAGCAGTTCCACCGGTTAATTGTTCTCACTGCTTAGGAAGTTTCTCCTTAATTCCAGGTTGCTTCTCTCTCCTTGATGGGTTTCCATTCAAGGAGAGGTTTAACCTAGAAACAAGGAGAAATTTCCTGACAGTGAGAACGATCAACCCGTGGAACTCCTTGTCACCAGAAGTTGCGGGTGCTCCATCCGTGGAGGTTTTTAAGAAGAGCCTGGACAGCCACTTGTCAGAAATGGGATAGGGTCTCCTGCTTGAGCAGGGGGTTGGACTAGATGACCTACAAGGTCCCTTCCAATTCTGTTATTCTGCTATTCTTCCTTCCTTCCTCCCACCCACCTTCCTTCCTTCCTTTCTCTCCTTCCTTCCTTCCCTCCCTATTCCCTCCGTCCCTCCCTCCCTCCCAATTCTGTTATTCTGCTATTCTTCCTTCCTGCCTCCCTCCCATCTTCCTTCCTTCCTTCCCTATTCACTCCCACCTTCCTTCCCTCCCTCCTTCTTTCTTTTTTCTTCCCTCCCTATTCCCTTCCGCCTGCCTTCCTTCCTTCCTTTCTTCCTTCCTTTCTTCTGTCCGTCTGTCCGTCTGTCCGTCCCTCCCTCCATTCCAATTCTGTTATTCTGCTATTTGTTCCTCCCTCCCTCCCTCCCTCCCTCCTTTCTCTCCTTCCTTCCTTCCCTCCCTATTCCCTCCCGCCTGCCTTCCTTCCTTCCTTCCTTCTTTCCTTCCTTCCTTCCTTTCTTTTTTCCCTCCTTCCTTCCTTCTTTCTTTCCTTCCTTCCTTCCCTCCCTATTCCCTTCCGCCTTCCTTCCTTCCTTCTTCCTTCCTTCCTTCCTTCCTTCCTTCTCTTCCTTCCTTTCTTCTGTCCGTCCGTCCGTCCCTCCCTCCCTCCATTCCAATTGTTATTGTGCTATTTGTTCCTTCCTCCCTCCCTCCCTCCCTCCTCCCTCCTTTCTCTCCTTCCTTCCTTTCCTCCCTATTCCCTCCTTCCTTCCTTCCTTCCTTCCTTCCTTCCTTCTCTTCCTTCCTTTCTTCTGACCGTCCGTCCCTCCCTCCCTCCATTCCAATTCTGTTATTATGCTATTTGTTCCTTCCTCCCTCCCTCCTTTCTCTCCTTCCTTCCTTCCTTCCCTCCCTATTCCCTCCCGCCTTCCTTGCTTCCTTCCTTCCTTCCTTCCTTCCTTCCTTCCTTCGCAGGGGGTTGGACTAGAAGACCTCCAAGGTCCCTTCCAACTCTGTTATTTATCTAAGGAAAGAGGAAACCCTGAATTCCATCTTACATACCTCTAGATTTAGCACCCAAATGGGAAAGGCCGGCCTGTGAGACTAATCTGGATGCCACAAAGGAGATTAAAAACAGTTTAAAGAGGGTTTTTTAAAAAAATAATGAAATAATAATTTAGCAGAATCGTTTCCTCTGGAGTAGCCTACGTTATACAGGTTGTTCTCAACATTCAACCGTCCATCATTGGATGGTTGCTACTCTGTGCAAAATCATCTTCTCCTCCTCCTCCTCCTCCTCCTCCTCCTCCTCCTCCTCCTCCTCCTCCTCCTCCTCCTTCTTCTTCCTCTTCTTCTTCTCCTTCTCCTTCTCCTTCTCCTTCTCCTTCTCCTTCTCCTTCTCCTTCTTATTCTTATTATTTTTCCCCTTCCAGTTCTACAGGTTGCTGGGTCTGCGGGTGGCTCTGGTCGGTGCCGAAGTCTGGAATAACGGCAACCAAGTGTCGACGAACGGAAGCGCAAAAGAAATTCTCCGGCGGTTCCTGGCGTGGAGAGAGAAGGATTTGCTGCCCCAGATTCCCCACGACAATGTTCAGCTCATTGTGTAAGACATCAGGTGCATGCAGGGTCTTGGGTCAGCAAGAGGACTAGCAACTTGGGTTTTTTTAAATATATATATTTAAGCTAAGCGCAGAAAGAGAAAGAGAGAAGGGACAGAGAAAAAGAAAGAGAGAGACAGAAAGAGAAAGGCAGAGAGAGAAAGAGTGAGAGAGAGAGACAGAAAGAGAAAGAGAGAAAAAGAAAGAGAGAAGAGAGAGAGAGAGAAAAAGAGAGACAGGAAGAGAAAGAGAGAGAAAGAGACAAAGAAAAAGAGAGAGAGAGAAAGATAGAAAGAGAAAGACACACAGAGAGGGTGAGAGAGAAAGAGAGAGAGAGACAAATTAGCACATTGTAAGCCGCCCTGAGTCTCCGGAGAAGGGCGGCATATAAATCAAAAAATTTTTTAAAAAAAGAGAGAAAGAGAGAGAGAGAAAGAGAAAGAGAGAAAGAGTTATTATTACGGGGTCCTTCAAATCTCCAACCCGCTTAAAATCATTTTAGCAGAATTCCTGCAAAGCCAAAAAACTCTTGATTTACTTTCTCTCTCTCTCTCTCTCTTTCTTTCTTTCTTTCTTTCTTTCTTTTTTTTCTTTCTTTCTTTCTCTTTCTTTCTTTCTTTCATTTGTTTATTTATTTATTTGTTTGTTTGTTTGTTTGCATTTATTCGTGCAAATTCTCCCGGGTTCCTTTTCGGCCACAGTGGTCCTCCGTTTCCCGCCGGCGTGATTGGCGCGTCGACCCAAGGATCCATCTGCTTAAAAGATTCCGGTGGGATCAGCATGGTGAGTTGAAGGGGCTTCTCGGAGCCCGGGAAACAGGGACAGGAACTTGCAAAAATATCACAAGGGGCCAATTTTTTTTTTTATACTCCCTTCGGCCGCTTACCCCGGAGTCACCGCGGCTGGTGAGCAAGAAGATCAAAGATTCCCGAAGATAAATTAGGTGCTCTAACTTAATGCTTGTTTCCCTTTCAATAAATCTGGTTAAAGAAAACTCCGAGAATCTTATCAGAATACAGATAATTCTCAATTTAACAATAGTGGCCAAAATTGTGGAAACCTTTTGGGAAAAGTGTATTTTTGAGTTGATTACAATTTTAGAAACTTGGCGACTGGCACGAATCGATGACAGTTAGAGCATCCCAAGGTTTGTGCGATCACCACTGGCATTTAAATGTACTTACATGAAATGTCATTAAACTTACATTAAACGGCTTCTGAATTATGACCCCCGTGGCCGTGAGAATGCCACGATGGTCGTAAGTGCGAGGAACGGTTGTAAGTCACTTATTAGTGTTGTTGTTAACTTCAAATGGTTGTTAAACGAATTGTTATAAATCCGGGGCCTTTAGAAATTAGTTTTTTTTATAGGGTTGGATGTGCACGATTCCCTTTTCCCGAATCCTGGTTTGTTTTCCACCCCAGGGCCATTCTGTTAGCTCTTTAATCATGGCTTCCACTGTTTCACATCAACTTGGCCACAATCTCGGTCTCGTCCACGACAGCGACGGCTGTGGCTGCAACACTTCCATCCGTCCCCAGAGCCGGAAGTGCATCATGGAAGCACCGACAGGGTGAGTCTTCGCAAATGTCTTCGTCCTCCCGACGTACGCTTCCGTTTTTCTTCTTTTGTTTTCAGGCAGCTGGAGAATTTCTCGCTGGGGTTTTTTTTTTCGGAGTGATTTGAAGCTTCCCGGAGCGTTGGAAGTGAAAAAAAACAGAATAATAACAGAGTCGGAAGGGACCTTTGGAGGTCTTCTAGTCCAACCCTCTGCCCACTTTTAGACAAGTGGCTGTCCAGTCTCTTCTTAAAAGCCTCCAGTGATGGAGCACCCACAGATTCTGGTGGCAAGCAGTTCCACGGGTTAATTGTGTGTGCTCTCTTTAGCTCTTGGTTGTTTCTCTCCTTGATTAGTTTCCATCTTATCGTTTCCTGTCCTGCCTTCAGATGCTTTGCAGAACAGGTTAATGGAATAACAGAACTGGAAGGGATCTTAGAGGCCTTCTAGTCCAACCCCCTGCGAAGGAAGGAAACCCTAAACCCTCTACCATAAATTTCTTCTTAGTTCTAGGTGGCTTCTCTCCGTGGTTGGTTTCTATCTGTTGCTTGTTGTCCTGCCTTTAGGTGCTTTGAGAATAGATTGACTCCCTCTTCTTTGGGGGCAACTCCTTACGTATTGGAACAAATTTCTTAACAGTTAGAACAATTAGCCAGTGGAACTACTTGCCACCAGGAATTGTGAATGCTCCGTCACTGGTGTTCTGTCCCCATCTCACACGCACACACACCAACAGGTGTCCAAGAGTTAAAAACCAAACCAGCCGACAAAATCCTTTTCCTTATGATAACGGAACTTGGCAACAACCTAGTGGCTGCCTGCCAAGAGTTTATTACTTACGAAGAGGAGAGATAACTTCTCCCCGCTTCTGGTACATCAAAAGAAACAGCTCAATAATTACAGAGTCAATCAAGTCCAGAGATAATCCAGCAAAGTCTATAGCCAAAAGTCCGGCAATGCAGAATGGCGTGGAAGCTTTCAGCTTTGTTCGTCACAAGGTTTGACTGGCCACCACGCTCCCTTTTATACCCTGTGGGGTGTGGTCCAGTGACTCAGCCTAATCTTGGGCACGCCCTTTCTTCTGTTGCACGCGCTTATCTCTGCGACGCTGGCGTGGATCCAGCCAAGACTCATTACCCTCATCACTGTCCATCTGTGGCTGCGTGGACGTGCTTGGCCCCGGCCCTATCTCCTACCCTTCAGCGGACACCAAAGGCATTACCAGAGAGGAGGGTCCTGGAGAGGGAGGCCTTGCCAACTCCTCTCCTTCACTCTTGGAGTCCTCTCCTGCCGATGACACAGGCTCAGGTAACGGAGCCACAACAACTGGAGGTTTTCAAGAAGAGATTGAACAGCCATTTGTCTGAAATGGGATAGGGTTTCCTGCCTCAGCAGGGGGTTGGACTAGAAGACCTCCGAGGTCCCTTCCGATTCTGCTGGCCCGTTATTCTGAACAGCGAAGCTAAGATCGACACCCTCACCTCCTTTCCCACAACCTTGTAAGTCAGGATTGTCCTGAAAAAAAAAACCTCTCTTCTTTCCTTCGCTAGGATTATGCCCGGATTGAGTTTCAGCACCTGCAGCCAACGACGTTTTCAAGAAATCCTCCAAAGCAACCAAGTCGGCTGCCTCCTCGACCAGCCCGAAGCAACCCGCTTGGCGAAGTCCCGGTGCGGGAACCGCCTGGTAGAATCTGGAGAACAGTGTGATTGCGGCCTCTTTTTGGTACGAAATACCGAAAGACCACAATTTTCTTTCTCGCTTCGGGCCTAGCAAAGTTTCAGTTTTTTTTCCCCCCACCTCGAGCACAAAGTCCAGAAACGGTTTCCAAGTAAACACGAATTGCATTCTTTTCTTTAATCGAAGCCGTCGATTTGATCAAATGATGATTACTGTTATGTCCCCTTTGTGGTGCGGTGGCCTAGGGGTGGAGTTCTCGCCTCACAATCAGGAGGCTGTGAGTTCGATCCTAGGTAGAGGCAGATATTTCTCTCCACTGGTGGGATTTAACCGGTTTGCTTCACTCGCACATGCGTCACATATGTGCTCCCCGCCCGCGCCGTGTGTTTGAAAGCAGCTCTAAAACTTACCTTGTACTACAGCCCCGGTGAGTAAAACAACTGAGGGTATGTTTATCCGCTCTGCCATGCCGATCAGCTAGGCTTCAAACAGAGGAAATATAGATCAGTCGAGCTCAGAGGCAGGTGGGATTCAGCCAGTTCGCACCACTTCGGGAGAACCGGTTGTTAACTTTCTGAGCCGTTTGGTGAACTGAATTGGTAGAAGAAATCATGAGGGCAGAGAACCGGTTGCTAAATTATTTGAATCCCACCACTGATTGTTTGGAGCGAACCGGGCCCACCTGATTGTTTGGAGCGAACCGGTTCGCTCTCAGGTGATCGTCGGAGCTACCGGTTCGCCAGAACCGATCTAAATCGGCTGAATCCCACTCCTGTTTCTCTCTCTGGACACAATGAGAATTAATTAATTAATTTTATTTTATTATTCATATTTCTATGCCGCCCACTCTCCGAGGACTCTGGGCGGCTTACAACAATCGAGAGTATACTAAACAGCATCTTGCCCCCACAACAATCTGGGTCCTCATTTTACCCACCTCGGAAGGACAGAAGGCTGAGTCAACCTTGAGCCGGCGAGATTTGATCCGCTGATCTGCTGAACTAGCAGTCAGCTGAAGTAGCTGCAGTACTGCACTCTAACCGCTGTGCCACCTCGGTTCTTTCCAGCTATATCTGCTGGGGAAAAAAAACAACAACTCCACACTGGCAACAGGAAGGGTATCCGGCCAGTAAAACACTCAGTTCCGTTCAGTTTGCCCAGATGCCACCACCGCAAGGGATTATGGGGGGTCGTTAAAAGAGGATTATTATTATTATTATTGTTGTTGTTGTTGTTATTATTATTATTATTATTATTATTATTATTATTATTATTATTTCCCTGTTCCATTTTCTCCTTCCTTCCTTCTCCAGGAGTGTACGGATCCGTGTTGCAATGCAACCACCTGCCAATTAATTCCAGGAGCCCAGTGTGCCACCGGACAATCTTGCTGTCACCATTGCAAGGTAAGATGCCCCCTCCCCAAAATGCAGGGGAAACCCTTTCCTTTCATCCCGAGCCCCTTTTTGATGCAAACCAGGATTCCGCCAGGAACTCTGTTCGTGCCCCAATCCCGCTGCCCCGAAGAATCCCAGATTCTGTTCCCGTTTTCGATCCTCGATTGAAGCTCTGTAACTCTGTGCTACACCCTTCCTCATTTATCACACCTTCCACACTCACATTCATTTTATAATAAGTTCAGTACGTTACGCATTTAAATATTGTAAAACTCCCACGTTTCTTCTTAGCATCTTTCAGTAATAATACCGTATTAACATCAAATATCGTTATTCTCTTCATCCATATACTAACAATTTTCATCTTATTTATAACTCTTTCTTAATATATTTTCTGCTTATTTTTGGTCTCCTTCATTTCCAAACTCCGTTTTTATTCTGCAACCATTGATAAAATACTTCCCATCCCATATTAGATAATATTCAGTTTGCTCTTTCTCTTCAGTTGCCAACGTTAATCTATTCATTTCTGCACATCCTAATATTTTCCTTATCACCACCTCTTCAATAGGAAGCTCTCCGTTCTCCGCTGTGCAAATACAATTCTAGCTGCAGTAAATAGAGCAGCCAAACTTTTTAATAGTTTATCCAAGTATAACATTCAAAGAAAGGGGAAAATAGGGGGAAGAGGAAAGGAGGAAAAAGGGAAGAGGAGAAAGAAAGCGTTGAGTTCTGACTTTTTTAGCAAAGTAGAATAAGGCAATTAACGCACAGCTTTGATTTTTTTTTTAACTTTTGCAAAATAATATATACTAGCCGTTTCTACAACAAGAAACCTATCTAATCAGCAAAACCGCAAATTAAAGTTTTGGAGTTTTTTTTCCCCCACCTCAAGCATGAAGTCCAGAAGCGGTTTCCAACTAGAAACGAAATTGCTTCCCCAGGTAGTCCTCAGCTTAGGACCGCAATGGAGGCCCTGAATTTCTGTCGCTCAGCAGGACAGACATTAAGAGAGCTTTGCCCCATTTTGCGACATTCCCGGCCACCATTGTTCAGTGAATCCCTGCCGTTATTAAGTCGGTCGCACGATTTGCGAAACGAATCCGGCTTCCCTCGTGGAACTTCGGCTTGTCAGAAGTTTGCAAAAGGGAATCGCGTCACCCTGGGACTAGGCTGCAACCGTCATAAGTACATGCCAGTTGCCGAGCGTCCGATCGTGGGGAGGTTTTCAACGGTCGTAAGCGTGAAAAACTAGTGCTTTTTCTTCCAGTGCTGTTGCAAGTTCGGACGGTCACTAAACGAACTGTTGTAAGTCAAGGATTGCCTGTGTTGGTAATTTCTCCACCACCACCACCCCTCTTCTGTTCCCCCTTGTGTAGCTATGCAGTGCTGGACACACTTGCCGTCCAGTCCAGAACGAATGCGACCTCCCCGAATTCTGCGACGGGACTTCCCCACGCTGCCCTTCGAACGTCTACAAGCAAGATGGCAGCTTATGCGAAGGCGGCAAGGCTGTGTGCCATGGGGGCATCTGCCCCACATACTTAAGCCAGTGCCAAGCCCGTTGGGGTCCCGGTAAGCTGAGATTCCATCCCCCTGCATTAGATGCAGTCCTCAATCTATGGCTACAACTGGAAGCGGTATTTCCGTTGCGTTAGTCGAGTGAGTCGCGGCCGAATTTTTTGCGACCTTTTCCGTCACGGTGGCGAAGCAACTTGTGCCGTTGTTAAGTGGGTCACGTGGTTGAGGTCGAAGCGGACTGTGGACCTGTGGAAATTAAACAAGTTCATGTTTGATTAGACTGCTAGAACTCCCTGTCTCCTGGTGATTGGCCCAAAGTCATCCAGCTGGTTTTCATGCCTAAGGCAGGACTAGAACTCACAATCTCCTGGTGATAAACTCACTCAATCAGCTTTCATGCTTAAGTGAGAACTAGAACTCTCAGTCTCCTGGTGATTGGCCCAGAGTCATCCAGCCAGCTTTTACGCCTAAGTCGGGAGTAGAATTCACTTATCTCCCAGTGATTGGGACTAGAACTCACTGCCACCTGGTGATTGGCCGAAAGTCATCCTATCAGTCTTCAGGCCTAAGGCAGGACTAGAACTTACCATCTCCCAGTGATTGGCCCAAAGCCACCCAATCAACTTTCATGCCTAATTTGGAACTAGAACTCCCACTCTCATGGTGATTGGCCAAAAGCCACCCAATCAGCTTTCACGCCTAATTTGGAACTCAAACTCCCACTCTTGTGGTGATTGGCCCAAAGTCACCCAATCAACTTTCATGCCTAATTTGGAACTAGAACTCCCACTCTCATGGTGATTGGCCAAAAGCCACCCAATCAACTTTCATGCCTAATTTGGAACTAGAACTCCCACTCTCGTGATGATTGGCCCAAAGTCACCCAATCAGCTTTCACGCCTAATTTGGAACTAGAACTCCCACTCTCGTGGTGATTGGCCCAAAGTCACCCAATCAGCTTTCATGCCTAAGGCAGGACTAGAACTTACCATCTCCCAGTGATTGGCCCAAAGCCACCCAATCAGCTTTCATGCCTAATTTGGAACTAGAACTCCCACTCTCGTGGTGATTGGCCCAAAGCCACCCAATCAACTTTCATGCCTAATTTGGAACTAGAACTCCCACTCTCATGGTGATTGGCCAAAAGCCACCTAATCAGCTTTCACGCCTAATTTGGAACTCAAACTCCCACTTTCGTGATGATTGGCCCCAAATCACCCAATCAACTTTCATGCCTAATTTAGAACTAGAACTCCCACTCTCGTGGTGATTGGCCCAAAGCCACCCAATCAGCTTTCACGTCTTAAGTTGGAACTAGAACTCGCCATCTCCCACTTTCTTAACCACTGGAGCAAAACTAACTGACTGCTTTTTATTTACCCTAATTAATTGATTGATTACACTTTATCCTATTTTAGGTGAGCCCTGTAGCTGGATCACATTTATTGGCAGTAATTCCCTTTTTTTAAAAAATAATAATAATTTTTTTCCCAGATGCGGTTCCCACGTCGGAAAGCTGCGTGGCGTCTCTGAATCAGAGGGGAGATGCCCGGGGAAACTGTGGACAGAATCCCGACGGATCCTACAGTTCCTGTGCTAAGAGGTAAGTGCAGGCACCCACCGGCCTCGAAAATGTGGCTAAATAGGACGGCATTACACGTCTCCGCTGCGAGAGCGATTAAAACTCTAAAAGTAAGATGAATATTGGCGGGAACACAGATTTTGAAGTGGGTGGGGCCCGGAGGCCTGGCCTGGCCTTCTTTTAAAAATAAAATAAAAAAACTGAGGACTAGAAACATAAAGGAACGCAAGCAGAAATGACTCCCGTCTCTTTCCCCACAGCGATGTCCGGTGCGGTCAGCTGCAGTGCGAGAAAAAACGGAACGGAACAGTGAGGACTTCGAACTGCCTGCGTGATGCTCTGAAATTTGTTGTCGCAGCCGACGTCGTGGACGAGGCCTGGGCGTTATCCGGGACAAATTGTGGTCCTAACAAAGTGAGTGAGTCTCAGATTGGACTTTTGTGGTTGAGATTTTGGGGATTTTGGGGGGGGGGGGCGGTCAGAGAGAATTGCTTCCCTGCCTTAACGAAAGGCCGCTCGCAAAGTCCTCGAATTACGACCCCCCATTGGAACATCGGTCTCTTAAGTGAAACAGCGGTTAAGTCAAGTTTTCCCCCTCGATTTTAGGACCTTCTTTTTGATTCGTTCAGCGAATCGCACCGTTGTTAAACGAATCCAGCGTTTCCTGTTGAATTCACCCTCGATGGTGATTTTTGTGGGATGCTAACAACTGTCGTAAATTCGTGCCGCTTGCCAAAATCTTGAATTTTAATCCCTCGACTGTGTAAGTGCGAGGACTAACCATAGGTCACTTTTTCAGCATCGTCGTAACTTCAAACAGTCATTAAACGAACGGTCGTAAGTTGAAGACGACCCACATTTTTTTTTTTTTGTTCCTAGGTTTGTATCAACCAGCGATGCCAGGAAATTTCCTCATTAAAATTACCCGTATGCCAGTGCAACGGACGCGGGGTAAGTGTAATATATATATTTTCCCCCACCTCTCTCTTCCTTAAAAACTGTTTTTCCAACATCACAAGATCCTAAAGAAATGTAGGCTAAAACACCGGCTAATTTTCTCTTTTTTTTCCCCCACCACTTTTGTGCAAAGAAGTTTCTAGTCCTCAGCAAAAAGTATTGAGGACTAGGAACTTGCAAGAAAGGGAGAAGGCGGGAGAGGGGGGAGT
>JAKOOJ010000036.1:4134815-4194815 GCA_022577455.1 Arizona elegans
GATGGATGGATGGATAGATAGATAGATTCTGATTTGCATACATGGCAATAATCCAGGGCTGAATTTCACCTCCCTACCCCCCCACCCCCAAAAAGCAACGCTAGATCCAAACTAACGGCGATCGGCGAATGCCCCAAAAGACACCCGTGCGCGCGCCCTTGGGCATCCTCCTGGCCCAACCCCTTCCCTCTCCCCAGCTCGGGTGCCATCTCTTTTCTATAACTCCCCTGCATTTATTTTAAGACAGGCCATTCCCCCCCCCCCCCCGCCCTCCCACCCCCCAAGCGAGGCACAGGCCCGGGTGTTGTGAAAAACAGGGTTGTTACGGGATACCAAACAAGGCCGCCTTTGTGTTAGCGCGATGCCCGGCTTGCCCTCCCCCCCCGCCATTCACCATGCACCGTTCCGCCTCGGCGAAAAAAAGGAGGGGGTTAACACTCGTTGGCTTTGTCCTTTTGCAGCGAACCGGGCGACCTCGACAGCGCTGGTGGTGATCGCGCTACTCCTGGCGGCGTTGCTGGTTGTGGGTCTGTGTTGTGCCAGGCGCCTGGGTCTCCACAAGCGCCTCTGCCAATTCGGCAAGGGCACCAGTTGCCAGTACAGGTAAGCCTCCTCTTCTTCCTCCTCTTCCTCGCCGGCCCCGCTCCGAGGAGTTTTAATCTTTCCCGACCAGACTTGGCTAATTTTATTTATTTAGGAAATTTACCGTCCGTCCGTCAGCTGATTAGGTGGCTCCGAAGACACTGAGCTTGTCGACGGTCAGGAAAGTCGGCAGTTCGAATCCCTAGTACAGGTCTCCTGGGTGAGCAAGGGGGTTGGACTAGATGACCTCCAAGGTTCCTTTCTAACTCTCTGTTACTGTATCCAATGATTCGGGGTGGCTTCCGGAGCATAAAACATTAAAGCAGGGGGAAATATATATATATATATATATATATATATATATATATATATATATTGCAATCAACAGTTATGACACACAGCAGAACATAGAACGTGGTCTGAGTTGGAAGGGACCTCCAGAGGTCTTCTAGTCCAACCCCTGATTCCCATTTCAGACAAAGGGCTCTCCGGTCTCTTCTTTAAAAGGCTCCCAGTGATGGAGAAGGGAGGGAGGAAGGGAAGGGAGGAAGGAAGGTTAGATATATAAATAGGGGAGGAAGGGAGGAAGGAAGGAAGGAAGTATTGCAGAATAACAGAATTGGAAGGGAGGGAGGGACAGAAGGAAGGAAGGAAAGAAGGGAGGAAGGGAAGGGAGGAAGGAAGGTTAGATAGATAGATAAATAGGTGGATGAGGAGAGAGGGAGGGAGGGAGGAAGGAATTATAGCAGAGTAACAGAATTGGAAGGGAGGGACAGAAGGGAAGGAAGGAAGGAAGGAAGGAAGGAAGGAAGGAAGGAAGGAAGGAAGGATAGCAGAATAACAGAATTGGAAGGGAGGGACAGAAGGAAGGAAGGGAGGGAGGGAGGAAGGAAGGAAGGAAGTATAGCAGAATAACAGAATTGGAAGGGCGGGACAGAAGGAAGGAAGGAAGGAAGGGAGGGAGGGAGGGAGGGAGAACAGCAGAATAACAGAATTGGAAGGGAGGGACAGAAGGAAGGAAGGAAGGAAGGGAGGGAGGGAGGGAGAACAGCAGAATAACAGAATTGGAAGGGAGGGACAGAAGGAAGGAAGGATGGATGGATGGATAGCAGAATAACAGAATTGGAAGGGAGGGACAGAAGAAAGGGAGGGAGGGAAGGAGGGAGGGAGGAAGGAAGGAAGGAAGGAAGGAAGGAAGGAAGGAAGGAAGGAAGGAAAAAAGTATAGCAGAATAACAGAGTTGGAAGGGAGCTTAGAGGTCTTCTAGTCCAACCCCCTGCTCAAGCAGAAGACCCATTTCAGACAATTAAAAACCTCCAGTGATGGAGCAACCCACAACTTCTAGTGGCAATCCGTTCCGCTGGTTAATTGTCCTCACTGTTAGGAAGTTTCTCGGTTGCTTCTCTCCTTGGTTCGTTTCCATCCGTTGCTTCTCGTCCTGCCTTCTGGTGCTTTGGAGAAGAGGTGGAGACCCCCCCTCCCTCTTCTTTGGGGGCAGCCCCTCAAATATTGAAAGATGCTACCACGTCCCTCCTGGTCCTCCTTTTCGTTAAACTGGGCCCCCCCAATTATAAACAAATTAAATTCCCGCGGAGTCTCCGGGACGAGCTATTTAGGGAAAAAAAGGAAAAAAAAGGAACAACCCCTGTTTTGTAAATTCACTTTGCAACCCTTCCTCTTTAGGACTGAGCCCGAATCACAGGTGCAATTCCTTCACCCAGCCGAAAGGTGCGAGGGATTATGGGTTTTGGGGTACACACGCCCCTCGCTCTGCATGTGAAAATTTTGGGGGTTTTTCTTTCTCGGTTGCAGGGGCTGGTTGTCTCTTGGCTCTGGAACGGCGACAGTGCTGTTTGGGGGGGGGTTTAGGGTCTGCAAGTAGTCCTCAATTTACGACCGTTCAAAGGTGCTGGGAAAAAAAAGCGACTTATGACCATTTCTCGCACTTATAACCGTTTGCGGCATTCCCTAGGGTCACGGGATCGAAATTCAGCCGGCATGTTTTTGTGACAATTGTAGCATCCCATGGTCTCCCGTTGCGACCTTCCCCGTGAGCGGGGTCAACGGGGTGAGATGGGGAGAGCTGGATTCACTTAATGACCCCCCCGATCCGTTTAACGACCGCAGCGATTCACTTCACGAACCGTGGTTTTTACAAAGCTTGTAAAATCAAGAGGAGGAAGCTTCCCGAGCAAACCCGGCTTGCTCGGCGGGATGTAAAATCCTGGTGCCCAAAGCTGTCGTAAGTTGAGGACTACCTTCCTGGCGCCAGATCGTGCCCTGTCATTGGCATTTTGCCATCCTAGAGGTCAGCACTCAATTTCTTGCAAACTTTTTGCAGGGAAAAAAAAAATCAAGGGGACAAGAAGGCCCTTTAACGTGGCCACCAGAAACGTGGCTTGTGGCCTCTGGGCTGGTGATGAAGCCCCCCACCCCAAACCGTGGTTTTTCTGGTTTCTTACGCTTCTTTTCCTGCCCAGATTGGCACTTTGCAAAACCTACCCCCCCGCTTTCGTAAAAAGTTGCTTTTTTTTTCTGTTGTGCCTTTTTTGATTTTTTTGCTCTCTGGGTTTGATTCCCTCCAAGTTTGGCCAGCTGTGGCTTCCTCGATCATGGCTTAAACCGCTGTCTTGAACCCTTGGCTTAGCCGAAACTCTTCCGGGAATAATCAGATTCGAAAACAGCTCGGAAGAAGGCTGCGTGGCATGGATTGCTTGCATTGGGGTGTTTTTGATTTTCCAGGCGGCGGGCAGTGTCTCCTCCGAGCTCGCCCCGAAACCGGGATTAAAATTATCTCCTCCGACTCCCATTTCTCCAGGATCACCCAACCGGAACCCCGAAGTTACAGCAAAGCGCCACCCAACCGTCCTCGGCCCCCACAGTGGAAATCAAGCACTGAGCTTCAACTCATGCCAACGTCTAAGGTAAATTGGGGGGGGGGGCTGACTGAAAAAAAGCACCCCCCCTTTTTTTCCCCTTCAGCTCATTCCCCCCCCCAAAAGCCAATATTTCTTTCCGCAAAGGAAAGATTTTATAATTTAAGATGTTTTAAAAAGCTGCGGCACCCGCGTTTGAAAAACGAGAACAATCGTTGCAAAAAAAAAAAGAGAGAGAGAGAGACAGGAAAAAAAGTTCCTTTCTCTTGCCCCATTGTAATTTCGGGGCCCACACACAGATTTAATATTGAGGAATTTTTTTGGGGGGGGGGCTCCCGAAAGAAAAGGAAAAAAAACGAGACTTGGAAGGAAGGACAGCCCACACGGAGAGATTTGATCTCTTTTCTAGGCTTTGGAATGTGGTGATTTGAATTTCTAAAGATGCAGAACAAAAGTGTGGGAGCCTACCCGTATTTTTCGGACTAGAAGACGCACCTAAATTTTACAGGAGAAAAACAAGGGGGAAAAAAATAGCTTTTGGGCCCTCCGCGCGTCATGTTTTGGCCCTCCTAGGTTCCCAGAAGTACTTTGCAGTGCTCCGCACGGCCCGTTTTTTCAGCCAAAACGGGCCCGTTTTTGGCCTGCAGACAGTGCTTCTCTTTTTTGAGTCCGAGGAACTAGAGACAGTTGCTTTCTCCACCCCTTAGGCAGCCGTGGGGTCAGCCGTCTCTTATCTAACTGTTCCCTAGGCAGCAATTTTTTCACTCGAGGTGTTCTGACCCAGCTCCTCAAACACGACAAACCCTCTGAGGTGAACTCAAAAGATTCCTTTATTAGGAATGCCGGAAGCCCCAGCAAAAAGTTTATCTTGCAGGCTAACAAGTCCTTCCGGCCGGAAGATGAATCGTCGTCTGCCACACTTATTCATCTCCGCCCCGTGCCTTTTGTCCCCAGAGCTAGGGTGGGGCATTGCTAGCAGCGTTACTCTTCCGTCCCAAAAACCGGCCCGTAGATTTCCACTGCTCTCCTCTCCTCTGCCTTCTATCAGGCACCGGACCCAGCTGTTCCTCCTCTTCCTCATCAGCCACCTCCAACACAAGGTCTTTTTCCGCACACCGTTTCGTTTGTCTTTTCGTCGGCTCGCCGCAAACGAACTGTAGCCGACTTGTCCAAGAGAGAAAGCAGAGGAAACGGGGCGACCCAAGTCAAGACCCCTGACATCCCCCGTAAAATTTGGATCGCTCCCCTGTGTGTGTCTGTCTGTCTTTATCTTGCCAGTTTGATGCATGGTGCATGGCGTCGTCCGACTTTAACCTCCAGCATGTCGCCAGTCCACGTTTTTTAGCCTCCTTCTCCATTCTTTCTCTTTCTTTTCTTCCCGTCTCTCCGGGCACCTCCTTTTTCTGTCTCTCGCTGCAGCAGCCCGCTGTGCTGGGTGCCACGCGGCCTGAGCCACCCTCCAAGCCATTGCCGCCTGACCCGGTCCCGAAGGATCCACAGGTAACCGAGCCGGGAGAAGGATTGTGGAAGGGAGGAGGGCAACCTTTGTATGTTCCTGGAGGCTGTGGCATGTGCCTTGCATGAATACGCATGAAAGGATGACTCAGGAGACACCCCCCCACACACACACAAAAATAACACTCCACTTCACGTGGTACCCCGCTATTCCTACTCTGGATTAGAATGAATTGGAGACAACGGACGCCACGTGGGATTCTCACACACCAGGAGAGAATCCGCTCTGCGTGCGTTTCGCTCTTTCCGGAAGTCCCCTAAACTTTGAGGAAGATTTAATAAACAGGTAGTCCTCGGTTTACAACGCTCCGCTTAGTGACCGTTCGAAGTTACGACGGCACTGGGGGGGCGAAAGGGGATTTAGGGCTGTTTTGCACAGCCCTGCGGTCACGTGATCGAAATTCTTGGCAGCGGGCTCGTATTTATGATGGTTGCAATGTCCCGGGCGATTCCCTTTTGCGACTTTCTGACGAGCCAAGTCCATGGGGAAGCCAGATTCGCTTAACAACCGTGTTGCTCATTTAACGACCGCAGCAACGTTGGCGAGAAAGGCTACAAAAAGGGGGCAACACTGACTGAACAAATGTCTCGCTTAGCAACAGAAACAGGAGCAACAGGGGCTCTGTTGTGGTCGTAAGTCGAGGACTACCTGTATCATGTCTGTTAAGCCTAGCAACAAATCCGTTGCATTTTTTTCCCCCCCCTTAAGATAGCTGATGTTTCTTCTTAATAAATTACCATTTCTTATCTCTTTTCTGGAAAACAGTAACCCCTCTTCAACTTTGCATGTTGTTCTTTGCTATCTGAACTTTTTCTGCCCAGGATTCCGCTGGGGAACGACCCGGCCCTCCTATACGCCCGTTGCCTCCTGACCCTATTCCCAAAACCCAGGTAATGGTTTCGGCCTTTCACCGTGTGGAGGTGAACTCACCTGAGGGCGGGGGGAAAGGGACTCCATTTGCAAATGGAAACGTGGGGAGAACAGACAGAATAGACTTTCATAATTTTGGCAGCTTTAAGATGGGTGGACTTCAAATCCCAGAATTCCCTAGCCAGCATGGCTTAAGACAGATGGACTTCAACTCCCAGAATTCCCCAGCCAGCATGTTTTAAGATAGGTGGACTTCAACTCCTAGAATTCCCTAGACACGTTTTAAGATAGGTGGACTTCAACCCCCAGAATTCCCCAGCCACATGTTTTAAGATAGGTGGACTTCAACTCCCAGAATTCCCTAGCCAGCCTTCTTTAAGATAGGTGGACTTCAACTCCCAGAATTCCCCAGCCAGCCTGCTTTAAGATAGGTGGACTTCAACCCCCAGAATTCCCCAGCCAGCCTGCTTTAAGATAGGTGGACTTCAACCCCCAGAATTCCCCAGCCACATGTTTTAAGATAGGTGGACTTCAACTCCCAGAATTCCCCAGCCAGCCTTCTTTAAGATAGATGGACTTCAACTTCCAGAATTCCCCAGCCAGCCTGCTTTAAGATAGATGGACTTCAATTCCCAGAATTCCCCAGCCAGCATGTTTTAAGATAGGTGGACTTCAAATCCCAGAATTCCCCAGCCACATGGTCTAAGATAGGTGGACTTCAAATCCCAGAATTCAATGTCCTTCTACATGTAAGGCACAGCACCCTATCCTTATGCCCACCCTTCTAAGATGGCCTCCAACTCACGAAGCAAAACCTGGTTGGGGGATTCTGGGAGTTGAAGTCCACCCGTTTTTGAATCATGAAGATTGAGAAACTCTCTCCCCCAGACTCATTTGCCTGGAGGAACTATTTGAGGGGTGGGCCCTGCTTTGATTGACTGCCTTCTGTCAATGCAATTTCGGCTCTTTTTCCTCCTAGTCCCCGGGTCCCACCAAACCTCCCCCTCCCCAGAAGCCCCTGCCTCTGGATCCGCCCCATGCCATGCCCAGCTGTGACCCCGAGATCCAGATGTTGCCATCCAGGTGAGTCTAAAGGTTGGAAAAGAGGCGTTTTGGGGCGGGGTTTTTTTTTTTGCAGAAAAACCAAAATAATTATTGCTTTCCTGCAAAACGTTGCGGTGATATGACCGTCGTAAATGGGGTCAGTTGCCAAAAACGCAGTCATGTGACCACAGCCCGTTTAGTGACCAAAGTTACAGTGACACTGAAAGGTGACTTATGACCGATTTTCACACTTAACGCCGTTTGCAGCCTTCCGGTGATCAAAATTCAGACACTCGGTCACTGATTCGTATTTACAACAGTTGCACTGTCCCAGGGTCAGGTGATTTCCTCCCACCCCCTTTGGCGACCTTCTGGCAAGCCAGATTCGTTTAACGACCGTGCGACTAGCTTCCCAGTCGCAGGGATTCGCTTAACAATCATGGCAAGGAAGGTCGTACAACGGAGCGCAATTCCCTTCCTAAACATCTCGCTTAGCAACAGAAATTGTGGTCGTAAATCGAAAACTCCCTCTCTTTTCTTTCTCGGCTTTTCTTCCAGACCAGCTCCTCCACCTCCTCCCACGCTGGCCGGCTCTTCGAGACACCCTCACAAAATATAACTTGGCTCGCTCGCACCGAGAGCTCTTCTCAACCTTGCACAAGGCACTTCTCACGGGAAGGACCGTCCGCCATCTTCCCCGTCGCTCGCTTGGCTGTAGATTTTGCAGAACGCCCCCCTCCCTCTCCATCCGTCGTAAGCTCGGGGCAGCGATGGGGGCTCATCCGGGACAGACATGAGGTCCCTGGAGACATTTGGAGACCAGCAGCCGGAAGCCCTAAACATGGCTAAAGGGAGGCCATTTTGACCGTCTCCTGCTTTAAATCCCTCTCCGGGGGAATTCTGGGAAAAATATTTGCACTAGCAAGGCAAACTCTCCGTGGCGCCCCCTGGAGATGCAGATGTGGACATGTGCAATGGGAATTACACACCTGCATGTGTGCAAGAGGACAGCTATTCTCCAACAGAAGTGGATTCATCGTCACTGGAATCGATCCACCCAATTGGCTGGGACGCCATTTTTTTTTTAATTAATAAAAAAAGATGGACTCCCTTGATTTTTGGGGCAAATTCTCTGATTTTTGGAGCAAGAAGGAGTTGTCCGACAGTGCTCAACTTATAACTGTTCGTTTAGTGACCGTTCGAAGTGACTGCGGCCCAGAAAAAAGTGACTTAACGGCCATTTTTCACACTTAATGACTGTTTGCAGCATCCCTGTGATCCAAATTCAGACGCTTGGCAACTGACTCGTACTTATGACGGACTTGTGATGGCCCTTTTGGTGACCTTCTGACAAGCCCAGTCCACAGGGAAGCCACATTCGCTTAACGATCTGATTTAATAACGGAAAGCGATTCACGTAAAACAAACGGGGCGAGAAAAGTCGTAACATGGGGGCAAACCTCACTTATGACAAATGTCTCGCTTAGCGACATAAATTCGGGGCTCCGTTGTGGCCATAAGTCGAGGACTGCCTGTATTCTCTTCCCCTCCTTCCCAGTCTCTGCGTCATTTGTCCACTAGATGGCGCCTCAGTCCACTTTCTCCTTCTCTCCCAAACCTTAACCTTTTTAATTTAATTTAATTTGATTTATTAAATGTGTAGAAAATGGGAGAACAGCCATGATCCAAAGATGAAGTGAAAGAAAAGGCAGAAGGAAATTTTGGCAGCTGAAATTTTGCCCCGTTGTACGACCTTCCTTGCCGTGGTCGTTAAGCGAATCATTGCAGTCGTTAAGTCAGTCGCACGGTTGTTCAGCAAATCCAGCTTCCCCCTTGACTCGGCTGGTCACAAGGTCGCAAAAAGGGGATTGCATGACCCCGGGAGGGATACCACGGCAACCGTCATAAATAGGAGTCAGGTTGCTGAGCGTCCGAATTTTGATCATGTGGCTGCGACAGTCGTTAAGTGTGGAAAACAGTCCCAAGTCTCAATTTTTTTCAGTGCCATTGTAACTTTGAACGGTCACTAAGTGGAACGGTCGAAGGTCCAGGACTTACCTGTACAGGGGACCTGAGGCACCGTGAGGGCGAAAATGGTGAGCGGGATGTTGGGAAGGTCTAATCAGAAATTTCCAGGTAGTCCTTGACTTGCGACCGTTCATTTAGTGACGGAAGTTAACAATGGCGCTGAAAAGAAGCTAGTTGTGGCCGGTTCTCGTACTTACGACCGTCGCAGCATTCCCCAACAATCACGGGATCGAAATTCGGGCGCTGGGCAACAGTTGCATTTTGAGGTCACACGCTGCAACCTTCCCAGCTGGCAAAACCAACGGCGGGGGGGGGGGGGAGTCGGATTCACTTAACGACGGATTTGTTCCACAAGTGTGGCCCCCCCAAAAAAGTGCTAAAATCGGTTGTGATTCGTTTAACAACCGCCTTGCTTTTACAACCTTTTTCAGCACCGTCGTGAGCTTCTAAGGGTCACCAAACAAACGTTTTGTCAACAACAGATAATATCGCAAGGCGTTGACGACACCTCAGTTTCGCCCAGATAGACTGCCTTTGGAGTTGGAGGTTCTGGCAGATCCAGCTAGACAACTCCTCGCCTTGCAAGTGACACCTGGCTCAGCTCCGAAGCAGGTGGCACTTATCTACGTAGATAAACTGTATAAATAAACATTTATTTATCTGTTACATTTTATTTGTCGTCTGCCTTGTCATAAAGTCTACTGTTATCCCGTCATTTGAGCCAGGGGTGGACTAGATGCCCTCCAAAGGTTCCGCTCTGAAATTCTGTCTTTTTGAGCCAGGGGTGGACTAGATGCCCTCCAAAGGTCCCGCTCTGATATTCTGCTTTTTTGAGCCGGGGGGGGGGGTCGAACTAGATGCCCTCCAAAAGTCCAGCTCTGATAGTCTGTCTTTTTGAGCCAGGGGTGGACTAGATGCCCTCCAAGGGTCCCACTCTGATATTCAGCTTTTTTAAGCCAGGGGTGGACTAGATGCCCTCCAAGGCTCCCGCTCTATTCTGATTGATTGAAGAAGGAGCAGAAGCAGGAGGGAATGTTGGCCACGCCCTCCTCCTCCCACTGGCCCCTCCCCTCTCCCCTCTCCCCCTCCCCTCCCCTCGGAATGAATGGAGGCGGCGCCCCCCCCCCCCACCCCCCGAAGGGTGAACCCCCCCGCCCGCCTCCATCCTCGCTTCGAAGTTTGGCTCAAAACTTCTGTTTTTCTTTTTGGGGCTCCAGCGCGGCTCCTGATTGGTGGGAAAAGTTGGGAGCGAGGTGGGGGAGGAGACGGGGCAGGGCGGGGCTTTTTTTTTTTTTTTTTTTTTTTTGGTTTCCCCTCCCCTCCCGCCGCGACTCCTCCGGCCGCCGCCAACGCTGCACCCCCACCCCCCCTTTGCCCTCCCGACGGAGCGATGCGCCCCATTGAGGCGCTGCTGTCTTGTTGGGGGCTCTTCCTCTTGGGGGGCGCCCTCCTGGCCCGGCAGGTGAGAGGCCTCCGCCACAGCGTCTACTGGAACGCCAGCAACCCCAGGTAGAGAAAAGGAAGGGGGGGAGAGAAATGGGGAGGGGGGCGCCAGGGTTCCTTCGCCCATCCTCCACTCCCAGGGCTCTGGAGTGGTCAACGCATTTCCTTCCTTCCTTCCTTTCTTTCCTCTCCCCCTCTAATCCTTCCTTCCTTCTTTCCTTCCTTCCTTCCTTCTTTCCTTCCTCCCCTCTCCCCCAATCCTTCCCTCTTTCCTTCCTTCCTTCCCTCTTCCCCAATCCTTTCTTTGCTCCCCCCTCTAATCCTTCCTTCTTTCCTTCCTTCTTTCCTTCCTCCCCTCTCCCCCAATCCTTCCCTCTTTCCTTCCTTCCTTCCCTCTTCCCCCAATCCTTTCTTTGCTCCCCCCTCTAATCCTTCCTTCTTTCCTTCCTTCTTTCCTTCCTCCCCTCTCCCCCAATCCTCCCCTCTTTCCTTCCTTCCTTCCCTCTTCCCCCAATCCTTTCTTTGCTCCCCCCTCTAATCCTTCCTTCTTTCCTTCCTTCTTTCCTTCCTCCCCTCTCCCCCAATCCTTCCCTCTTTCCTTCCTTCCCTCTTCCCCCAATCCTTCCTTTGCTTCCCCCTCTAATCCTTCCTTCTTTCCTTCCTTCCTTCTCCTCCAATCCTTCCTTCCTTCCCTCTCCCTCTCTAATCCTTCCTTCTTTCCCTCCTTCCTTCCTTCTCCCCCAATCCTTCCTTCGCTCCCCCTCTATTCCTTCCTTCCTTCCTTCCTTCCTTCCTTCCTTCCTTCCTTCCTTCCGTCTCCCCTAATCCTTCCTTCCACTCCCCCTCTAATCCATCCATCCTTCCTTTCCTTTCCTTCCAGGGGGTGTGTGAACCCCCCCCTCCCGTTTTCCCTCTCAGACCTTTGCAGGGGCTTGCACCCCAGAGAGGCCTCTTCCTCACCCCCCCTCCCCATATTGCTAAAACCACCCCCCCTCCTCTCCAAAAAACCCTCGCCCACAGGAGGACGGGCGCCCTTTGTCCGAGGGCAGGAGGAAAGCGCAAGAAAGAAAGAAAAAAACCCCCAAAAAATTCTCTTTCCCCCTCCCCCTTCCAAAAAAGGGGGGAAGGCCCGCCCAACTCAACCCTTCCACCCCCATCATCTCTTTCCAAACACCCCCCCTCTCTTTCCCCCCCCCCACCCGCGTCTCTCCTTTAAGAAAAAGAAAGTTTGCCAAACTTTGCTGGCGGGGCAAGAAGGAGTTAAAGCGGCGGGCGGGGCGCGTGGGGGTGGGGGTCGCGGGGAGGAGATGTGGGCCGGGGGGCTTCGGCTGTGCCCGGCTTCCATGTTGCGCGCTCAGCATCTTCTTTGTTTGAAGGCCGCCCAGGTGCCCGCGGCTCCCCCTCCCCTTCCTTCCCATTTGGAAGCTCGCCTTTCCCTTTGATCTCCCCTTTTAGTGGGGAAGGGGCTAACTTATTTTTTCCCCCTCCTCCTCCTCCTCCCTTGCCTCTGCTGCTCCAAAAGGGGGCAAACCTCCCCACCTCTGCCATTTTTGTTCCAATAGAGCGATGGGGCTGGGCAAGGCCTGGTTTGGGGGGTGGGTGGGCTGAGATACAGCTTTATAATTTTTGGGAGGGGGCCCGGTAAGCAGGTTGCTGTTTGCACCACACACACCCCTCACTTCTCTTTTCCAAAATATGCATTTTTCTTCCCCAATAGTTGAGTCTAGCTCCTATGACAATGATGGTTGCCTCCTTTTTCTTCTTAGTAACCAGTTGGCTGGTTCTTTTATTATTCTTTCATTCTTCTTTTCTTCTTTTCTTTTTCTTTTCTTCTTATTTCTCCTTCCTTTGGATACCTGTTTCTTTTCCCCATCTTGTTTTTCTGGTAATTATTCCTGTGGTTGTCTCCTGTTTCTTCTTACTAACCAGTTGGCTGGTTCTTTTATTCTTCTTTTATTCTTCTTTTGTTCTTTTCTTCTTCTTTTGTTCTTCTTTTCTTCATTCTTCTTTTCTTCTTCTTATTTCTCCTTCCTTTGGATACCTGTTTCTTTTCCCCATCTTGTTTTTCTGGTGATTATTCCTGTGGTTGTCTCCTGTTTCTTCTTACTAACCAGTTGGCTGGTTCTTTTATTATTCTTTCATTCTTCTTTTCTTCTTCTTTTCTTTTTCTTTTCTTCTTATTTCTCCTTCCTTTGGATACCCATTTTCTTTTCCCCATCTTGTTTTTCCCGGCGACGATTTCCGTTTAGCGTCCCTCCTTTTCATGGAGAAGGGTGTTCCCGGACACCTTTTGAAGCTAGTGGGTTGCATTTCTTCAAACAAACCACGATAATTTCCTGAAGCTGGCTACAGATGCTGCATTTAACCAGCTTTTATTTTTCCTCCTGGACTTAAGTAATTTTTAAAGAAATAATAATAATCCAGGGTCTTGCCTCTGAACAAACCCAGGTTTACTTTCAAAGAAAAAGTTTAAAACTTAGCAAAGGTGCAGAAAAACGAAAATACACCACATCTCTTGTTTTTGTTTTTCCACAATCCTTTCTCTGCCATTTATTATCTGTAAAGGGAATTGCAGAGGGGCGTGTTTTGGGGGGAAAAAACCTGCATTTTTTCCCCCTAATCTCAGCAAAACCTTTGAAATTGAGGTGGGGGAAATAGAGTGAGAGAGAGATTCATATTATATATAAAGCATCAAAGATTTTTGGGTTCACCCGAGGCTAAATCCAACATCTGCAGCAAAAAGGCCCAGCTGTTTTCCAACCAAGTAATCCTCGCCATACGACCACAATTTGAATCCAAGTTTTATGTTGCTAAGCGAGACCTTCCTTAAGTGCATTTCGCCCCGCTCTACGACCTTTCTTGCCACGGTTGTTAAACGAATCGCCGCCGCGGCGAAATCAGTCCCACGGTTGTTAAGTGGCTTCCCCTGACTGATTTTTTTTTCAGAAGGTCACACAAAACATGGGATCTCCACGGGAACCGTCGTAAATACGAGTGGCCAAAAGCAACTGAATGTCTGATCACGGGATGTTGGGTTGTAAGTCGCTTTTTTTTCCCCAGGGTGGTTGTCACTTCGGTCACTAAACAAATTGTAGTCCAGTCGAGGATGATTTGATTACTCTGGGTGGGAAATTTGATACGGGGGCTATTAAAATTTTTAATTTTTTCTTATCCCCTCCTTTATTTTAATTTAAAAAAAAAAAAAAACTTCAGAAAGCAACCACCTTGGTGGTTGATTGGAGGAAGGAAGGAAGGTATGTGTTTGTGCGTCGATGAGAGGCAGTTGTGTTCCTGGGAGAGCCTCACATTCCAGCTTGTTTTTGCTGTGCTCAGCGTGGGAGAAGATAGTTGGCAGCAAATTTGAGGCCTGGTTAAACCCACACCAGAAGGACTGTGGGAAGAGCTAGCCGGCCACTCCCGCTACCTCTCTAGGGAGGGGTTGACAGGTAAAAATACAAATAAACCTCCGCAAACAATTTCCTCCCCTTGCACAATATCGGTCCTTTCCCCGCACCGAGAAATCTAGCCTCTCAGGGAAAGACGGCTTCCGCTCTCGTCTTTTTCCTTGCAAAATCAACTTCCTTGATAAGATTCGGGTTTTGAAACTGTATATAATACAGTTAGGCAGCAGGGTGCTTGCTGGCTGCCTGAAAAAAGCCTAGAAACGAGTGGATTGTGATTTCACTGAAATCTTGGTTTATGTAGGAAGAACCTGGTTAAAGAGAAATACACATAAAACCTACGAAAAAGAAAGAAAAACAAATATTGTACCTTTACAGGGAGGATACATGGGATGAGGGTGTGACTAACTGATGAGGACTTATAAGTCCGAAATAGATCTATCTTAGTCTCCTTAGTCTCCCAATATATATATATAAAACATATATCCATATATGTTGAGCCTGCAAGGAAAAAATGAGAGCGGAGGCTTTCTCCTTGAGAGGCTAGATTTCTAGGTGCGGGGAAAGGGATGGATATTTTGCAGCAGGGTGCAAATATGTTGTCTTTTTTTTTTTAAATTTAGGCGCATCGATTCGTGGCTCAAAGGCTCAAAGCAGCGTGCCATCGAATGCACAACCTTAAAATAAAAATATTAAGGTTTTTCTTATGGCTGTAATAAAATTATAATTATTTAAAAATTGTAATGAAATTATTATGCAGGCTATATTATTATTTATTGTAGTTTATTCTAACTTTTTATTAAGGTTAGAATAAAAGCACGCAGGAGGATACAAACGTTGAAAGCAGAAACATAGTTCAAAGGGATACAATAGGAATATTAAAAGCCCGCAAGAGGATGCGGAATTAAAATAGAAACGTGGTTTCCAAACCACAGAAGAGAAACTTTAAAATAAAATAATGGCGATGGGATGCAAACATTCAAATAGAAACATGCTTCCGAACAACAGAATACATTGTTAACGGAGGCAAAAAAATTAAATAAATTTGAGGACAATGTTGCTTTTCTCTCCAGAAAACAATAACCAGTAAAAAACTCTCTCTTCAGTTTTAATGTCTGTGGCCAAACAGCAATTTTATTCCTTTCTTCCAGTTCTACAACGATGCCACAATCCTAAACTTAATTACGATTGTTTTTCCCCAGATTTTTTTTATTTTATTTTTAAAAAGCCTGCCAAGGTTTTTCAAATCTCCATCGCTTGGGCAATACAGAAATCTCCAGAAAAATTTTGCGCTTTGGACATCTCCGCGACAGGCAATGCCACCCTGTAAAGCTCCATTTATCATTCTGATCCTTTTTTGGGGGGGGTCCCCCTAAAATTCCGTATCCTAAAAAATATTCTAAAACTGTTTGGGGATGCATGAGAAAAAGGTCCTAAATTTGCACACGGTTTTTTTTTTCTGCCCAACCCATTTTTTTTTTTTCAGTCGGTTTATTTGCTAATCGAGCGCAGCATGACTTTGAGACGGTTGGGATCTGGTTTCCAAATTTGCACAAAGAGGATGAAAAATGACATTGGCAGAGTTAGGTTTGCACGGTGTTGTATATGTGTGTGTTAGAAAATGGAGGAGGAGGGTGTGCAAACCCTAATTTGCAGCCTGGGAAAGTCAGCTCTGCCACCGAGAAACTTTTCTCGCTCTTTAACTTTGTCAAGTTGCCAAAGGAAATTTATGGCGTGCATCTTAAGGGGTTTTTTTGGGGGGGGTGTGGGGGGGAAATCAAGGTTTGACACTGTCCATTTGGGTTCCGGATTTTGGGGTGCTTTTTATCCAGTCTGACTCCAGACAGAAAGGTGAGGCCCAAAGTTTTAAAACTCAGCAAACCTGACGTGTCTGTCCCCAATAAATTAACCCCAATAGGGTGTAAAAAAAAATAAAATGGTTTTCCTTTTAGTAACGTCCCACCAATGCCTTACCCATCACAACCTCTCCCAAAATTTCCTTTTTTTAAGATGGAGGAAACCAAAATGACATCAGGAGCATTCAATAATACTGTTTTGATTTTTTTTTTATTAAAAAAAAGCCCTCGACTTACGACCATTCAGCGTCGGTTCGAGGTTACGACATCGTCGAAAGAAAGGGACTTGCCAGGTGTCTTGATCCTCGAAGTTTGATAATAGTTTTCTGATAAGCCGTTTGTTTCCCAGCCTCCAGGGGGCCTTCGGGGAGATAGGGAAGACGGTTTTAGTCCTCCCCAGTCTCCTAGAAAGCCTCTGAAACCTGGGGAGGGCGAAAAATGGGCCCACTGTGCCATCGCGTGCCAAAATTGGGGTTCATATGCACATTTGTGGGGTGCAATGAATTATGGGTGTGGACACGGATACATGCAAACCCCCCCCCCCCCACGGTCCCTCCAGTTTTGGCACGCGACGGTAAAAAGTTAGCCATTACTACCCTAGAGGATCAAATCCACAGTCTCTCCATTTATATTTACAGTGGCTTTTGAAGCTTAAGCTGCCCTTAACAAGATTGCACATGTTGTGAGCTTTGAAAACACAAACCTATTTCGGATCGTACGTCTCTTTTTTAACGCCGGGCCCTGGATCTGATCTTTGGGGATTGATGACGGGCCCAGATTCCTAAACATCGGGACGGGGAGAGGCCGAAAGTGTGTCTCGGAGGTGAAACATCGGTTCTCACGTACGCCTCCTCCGTCGGAAAGCGATCTTAATTATTTCCTGGCGTTTTGGACTTCGCTTTTTGCGGTTGCCAAATCCGTCCTTTTGAGTCTTTGGCGCTTAATCTCGGCTTGGGCTGGTTGCTGGTTGACTCATTGAGATCGGGTGACGATAGAGCTGGTTTTCATGTGGGGAAGATGTTTAGAAGAGAGAAAGAGGTGGATTTAACTCACCGGCGCCATTCCTTTGGCAACTGGGAAAGGTGTTAATCTCAGCGAAAGCCAGCCAAGCCGCAAATTTATTATTATTTTTTTAAAAAAAAAATGGGATGAGAACAAAGATTCTTCAGACCACGTCCAGAGTGGCAGTGTCAAACGGGTGGCATTTTTTTAAAAAGTTTTCCTAAACGAGAACCTCCCATATCCCGAAACATCTCATCGAAGGAGATTTGGCCAAATACAGGGACTCCTCGATTTACGGCCACAACAGAGCCCGACATCTCTGTCGTTAAGCGAGACCGTGGAGTTTTACGACCTTCTCTTTGGCCGCCGTTGCAAAGTTAGTCACACGGCGGCTCAGTGAATCCGGCTTTCTCCGTTGACTTTGCTCGTCGGAAGGTCGCAACGGAGAAAACCCCGGAACGCTAACAACCATCGTAAATACGAATCCGTTGCCAAGCGTCTGAATTTTGATCGCGGGGAGATGGCGTACGGTCGGTCGTAAGTGCGAAAAACGCTCCCAAGTCACTTTCTTTTTTAAAAAAGTGCCCTTCTAACTCCGAACGGTCGCTAAATGAATGTCGTAAGGCGAGGACTACCTGTTGCAACTCGGTGCCGATAATTTGTGTCCTGTTAATCTATTTTGCATCGCATACATACATACACACAAACACAACATTTTCTCTCCCTACAAATACGGGGAGGGTATTTTTATTTTTAATCCACTAATCGCTGTTTTCCTAGCTTGAAAATCCCCTAAATGTCAATATTTGACCAAAATTCATTTTGTCCTCACCAAACACCTCTGGCTCATGAGCGAGTCCAGCCAAAGATAGATTTTTTTTTCCTGGTACGGGTAGTCCTCAACTTATGATGCTTCATTTAGTGACCGTCCCAAGTTATAACAGCCCTGAAAAAAAAGCCACTTGGGACCGTTTTTCACATTTAATGACCGTTGTGGCATTATGTAACCAAAATTGGCAACAATGCAGTTGCCATTTAAATAAATACAGGCGGTTCTTGACTTACAACAGTTCACTTAGTGACCGAAGTTACAACAGCCCTGAAAAAAGCGACTTATGACCATTTTTTCACACTTAACGACAGTCGTGGCATCCCCGCGGTCATATAAGCAAAATCGACAACCGACTCATATTTATGACCCGGGGTCATGCATTCCCCTTTTGCGACCTTCCGACGAGCAACGTCAGACTCACTTAACGACCGAGTTGCTAACATAACAACTGCAGCAAGGAAAGTGGTCAAAGGGAGCCAAACTCGATGGGACCCTTTGACCATCGTAACTATGAACCAGTCACCGGTGTGTGTGTGTGTGTGTCTGAATTTTGATCACATGACCGCCGGGAATGCTGCAAAGGTCGTAAGTCTGAAAAACGATCCCAAAGTCCCATTTTTCCCCCCAGTGCCGTTGTAACTTGGGACGGTCACTAAACGGACTGTTCTAATTCGAGGACTCCCTGTTATTAAAGTCGAATTAAACATGGCTCCGAATTCTATCTCGGCAACCGGAAAAGATGCTTACTTAATCTTTTCATCTTCCCCAACATCAAAACAGGTCAACGGCGTTGGTAAATATTTCGGCGGCGGCCTCCGTCTCTCTTTTTAACGACCTGAAACGTCTGCTGGATTTTGCCTGTCTTGCACAATTGTGTGTTTGCGCATCTTTCTTCAAAGCCGGCGTGTCAATTCCCCGGGCCACACCAAAAAGGTTAAGCTGGGGAAGTCGCCTGTAATTTTTCCCTGGGGTGGGAGGAAAAAAAATTGCAGGCAAGAAGAAATAAGCACGACATTAGGAGCTAAAGTCAGGGGTGGGGGTTCGGGAGAACCTCTAGCTAAGATTCTGTGCAGTTCGGGGGAAACCCCTAAATCACACTCCTGGCTGGCCCCGCCCTGCCCCGCCCCACCTCACCCCTCCCAGGAGTCCCCACACAGCCCATTTTGGATGCACGCACGGAGGCTCAGGGAGGGTGAAAAATGGGCCTACCGGAAGCTCAGGAAACGAGTCTGTTTCCGGCCTCCAGAGGGCCTCCGGAGCCTGGGGAGGCTGTTTTTGCCTTCCCGGAGGCTTAAGAAAAGCCTCTGGAGCCTGGGGAGGGCAAAAACACCCACACACACTCCGTGGTGCAAGAGGTCGACTAGGCCATGCCGGGCAGAGACTTGCTAAAATTTTTGAAGCCTACCTAAGGTGGTTTAATTTTTTTTATTTATTGATTATTTATTGATTAATTTTATTTCTATACCACCCTTCTCCCAAAGGACTCAGGGCGGTGTACAGCCTGATTAAAAGCACAGACAAAATTTAAAAATAATTAAAAGTTATTAAATGATAGGCTCAATTTAAATACCCCCAAATTTAAAACCCCAATTCAATTTTGAGCCCCATTCCCACGGCCATTTAGAGAGAAGATTCCGACAACTTTATTTTAGCTAGCAAACCTGGGGGTGGGGGGGTGGAGTTGGCTTGCTCCGAAGGGCTTGTTAGCAAAAAAAAAAGAAAGAAAGAAAGAAAGAAAGAAACAACGCCTCTGACGATTGTGGGGTCGTGAGCCAAATCTGGTAACACCTTAGAAGAAATAATCCCATAATGAAACACTTCCGTCCATAGAAAAGAGGATATTGTATGTGGGAGGGGGGAACCCCTGTTTGTGTCTCTGGATGAGTTGCTGAGATGTTTTTCATCCAGGGGAAGAGGAGTCTTTTCTGGCTCCATTTTAGCAAAACTGAAGGCAGTTTGCCTGTTGCTTCTCTGTTCGCTCTGGTTTTAAAGCCGGGATGAATCGATGGATAATAAGGTAGATCAGGAGAAAAGGAGGAGGCTGCCCGTTGCCTCCCTGGTTGAGTGGCTGTTCTCTCTCCTAGGAGGGGGTAAGTTGAGAAGGAGCCTGGCTGTGGCTTCCCTGTTTTGAGAGCCTGCCCCCGTTTCAAGGCAAGGATGGACAAGCTGAAAAAAAGGGGGAGTCTGTTGCTTCCCTGTTTGAGTGGCTGTTCTGCCATTTAAAGGCTAGAGACACTTGGTTAAGAAGGAGTCTTACCTGTTGCTTCCCTGCTTGAGAACTCGCTCTCTTTTAAAGATAGGTGGATAATAAGGAGATAAAGAGTCTACCCGTTGCTTCCCTGTATGAGTGACGGATCTATCGATCGTTGAGGGAAGATAAATTAAGGAGTTTACCTTATTGCCTCCCAGTTTGAGAGCTCGTTCTCTTTTAAAGGGATAAGTGGATGGATAAAGCTCATAAGTAGGAAAGGAATCCTACCCATTGCTTCCCTGCGTGAGTCACTGCTCTGTCGTTTAGAAACGAGAGTAGATAAAATTGAGGAGTCTACCTGTTGCTTCCCAGTTTGAGAGCTTGCTCTGGTTTCGAGAGAGGATAAGTCGATAGATACATGGGCAGTTAAGTAGCAAGAAGAAGCAAGTAGCAGTGAGTCACTGCTCCGTCCTTAAAAGATAAATCTGGATTATTATTATTATTTTTTTATTTTAAAAACAAAACGTTATTAAACATATAAAAAGTAAAATGTTATACCATGTTATGTACAAGATACATATATTAATACAGACGACAATTCATAAAAAGAAAAAGTGACTTTAGTCTCACCTCCATTGTCTTATTAACGATGCATATTTGTTAATTACTATTGCTAATTACTATTATCACACAGAATTTTACATTTACTCTCATTTCTACGAGTTATCCAATTATACCACCTATTCCACGCTACGTAACCTTTTGAGTCTACCTTATCCTTCATTTCAAATGTTAGTTTGTCCATTTCCGCACAATTATAGATGGTTTGGATTATCAATTGATCTGTTGGCAGTTGATTAATTTTCCAATATTGGACAAGCGCTAATCTGGTTGCAGTGACTATGTGTAATATTAAGTACTTTATTTCTTTCCTATAGTTTTTTGTAATCATCCCTAGTAGGAAAATCTCTGGTTTAAGTTCTATTTTTTCCGATGTTATTTCTATTAACCAAATTCTTATCTTTTCCCCAATATTTCCTAAGTTTTGGGCAAAGCCACCAGACATGGAAGAAGGTGCCCGATGCCTGATTACACTTCCAACAGGAAAATAATTATATCATAACAAAGTCAGTGGTTTATAAAGAGAATCAATACAGAATGTGGTATAGATGGTATCTGGCCCCTTCGAGATTAGCAAAAATGTACCCCAATTTAAGTCCAACCTGTTGGAAATCTGGATTTTTAATTGAGCCCGGTGACCTCGTTTGAAACCGTTTCTCGTTTCCACTTCCAGGTTCTTCAATTCAGACGGAGGCTACACCATTCAGGTGTCCATCAACGACTACCTGGATATTTACTGTCCCCATTATGACCGGCCATTGGTCAGCGGGAAACCGGAATCCTTCACTTTGCTTATGGTCAACGCCGACGGATACCAAGGTTGCTACGAAACCCCGGGAGCTTTCAAACGGTGGGAGTGCAACCGTCCGTATGCAGCCTACGGAGCCGTCCGATTCTCGGAGAAAATCCAGAGGTTTACCCCCTTTTCACTCGGCATCGAGTTCCAGAGTGGCCGTGAATATTACTACATATGTAAGTTAAAGAGTTTTAAACTTATTCGATAAGTAAGTTTACGAATAAAGTTGCAAAATGCAGGGTTGAGAGGAGAGGAGAGGAAAAAGAACAGCAAAATAAAAGAATATCAGAGATGGAAGGGGCCTTGGAGGTCTTCTAGTCCAACCCCAAATGAGGGAAAGGAGAGGAGAATTAAACCAAGTTAAATTGTGATTTAAAGTCGGCAGGATTAATGCAACTACGCAACATTTCTTTTATTCCTTGGAGTCTTGGACCGCTGTCCTAAACTCCAGGCGATATAAAAGGATAAATCTGCCATCCCTTTTAGCCTGGCAACAACAATCCTGCGGGGTTAGGTTAGGTTGAGGAATCGGGACCGCTCCCCAAGCGAGCCCACTCGGATGCTAGTTTAGTTTTTCATCTTGTCCTCAGCCCAGATTTTAACCGCTGTTTCTCTGGTTGGCAAAACCGATTTGGAATTTATCACATTCCGTCTTTGCGCTTTGCACATCAAAATGCTGCCCTCTCTCTTCCTTGATTTGCCATGCTCGATTAAAAATGTAAAATTAAAAAAAAAAAAAAAGGCAGATACACGCCGAGAATGTCACGGTTCTGGAGCCTGGTGTCAGCTGGCCTCGATCGCCATGCCTTTTGGGATGGAGTTATTGAAATAAACACGCCTGTTAGGAGAACTCGGCTGCCTGCTTGGAACGCAGAAAATGAGGAGGGGGGAACGTAAAAATTCTCATCGCCGCAACCTGCATTTTGATGCCCTCCGAATGCCATGGACGAATTCGAAGTTGGCACGGGGCATTTTTGTAAGCGATGCGTATGTGTGTGTGTATGTGTGTGTGTATATATATATATATTCACACACACACACACACACACACACACACCTGTTTATCACCTGTCCTGTTATCCTTGCGGTCAGCAACGCATTAGCAAAAGAAAATATATGGCCATTTTCATGAATCAACCTGTCTTGGAATGCGTGCGGTGCCCATTTAATCAACTACAATCGAGTTGATTAATCTATCAATTAAAAAATGGGTGCAAACTTGGATATTATATTGGACATTTGTTTCCGTAGGTAGTCCTTGACTTATAACAGTTTATTTAGAATAGAATTAGAATTAGAATTAGAATTAGAATTAGAATTAGAATTAGAATTAGAATTAGAATAGAAAAAATGGAATAGAATAGAATAGAAAAAATGGAATGGAGTGGAGTGGAGTGGAGTGGAGTGGAGTGGAGTGGAGTGGAGTGGAGTGGAGTGGAGTGGAGTGGAGTAGAGTAGAGTAGAGTAGAGTAGAGTAGAGTAGAGTAGAGTAGAGTAGAGTAGAATAGAATAGAATAGAATAGAATAGAATAGAATAGAATAGAATAGAATAGAATGTTGGAAGGGACCTTGGAGGTCTTCTAGTCCAACCCCCTGCTTAGGCAGGAAACCCTACACCACTTCAGACAAATCTGTTGTCCAATCTCTTCTTAAAAACTTCCAGTGTTGGAACATTCCCAACTTCTGGTGGCAAGTTGTTCCACTGGTTAATTGTTCTAACTGTCAGGAAATTTCTCCTTAGTTCTAAGTTGCTTCTCTCCTTGATTGGTTTCCACCCGTTGCTTCTTGTCCTGCCTTCAGGTGCTTTGGAGAATAGCTTGACTGCCTCTTCTTTGGGGCAGCCCCTGAGATATCGGAAGACTGCTATCATGTCTCCCCTAGTCCTTCTCTTCAGTAAACTAGACATCCCCAATTCCAGCAACTGTTCTTTATATGTTTTATCCTCCAGTCCCCTAATCCTCTTTGTTGCTCTTCTCTGCACTTTTTCCAGAGTCTCCACATCTTTTTTACATCGTGGTGACCAAAACTGGATGCCATATTCAAAGTGTGGCCTGATAAAGTGGTATTAACACTTCATATAATCTTGATTCTAGCCTTCCATTGATGCAGCCTAGAACTGTTGGCTTTTTTGGCAGCTGCTGCACACGGCTGGCTCCTATTTATTTATTTATTTATTTATTTATTTTTCATATATTTAAATGGTTGTCCACTAGGACTCCAAGATCCCTCTCACAATTAACTACTATTGAGCAAGGTACCACCTATATGGTACCTATGCATTTGGTTTTTCTTCCCTAAATGTAGAACCTTCCTTTTCTCACCGTTGAATTTCATTTTGTTAGATAGCACCCAGCATTCAAATCTGTCCAGATCCTTTTGTTATCTTGAGCCTATCTTCCATAGTGTTGGCTATTCGTGTTTAGGACCAAAAAAAAAAAGAAAAAAAAGAATTAAAACTATTTAAATAAACGCCTCGGGTTGATTTTGCTCGATGAACTTGGACGTTAGATCTTCTAACCACCATTCGTGGTTTGTTTCCGTTCCGACAGCTATCCCTGCACCGGAGAGTCTTGGCCAGTGTTTGAAGCTACGTATTTCGGTTTGCTGCAAAGCTGCCACCACCAGTAAGTTTGGTCTGTCCTTCCAAGGTTTGTGGGTGTCCACAATTGCATGTCTTGTGAAAACAAACTCGGGTTGTTTTTTGTTTTATTTTTTTGTGAAAAGATCGGGAGTTTTTCTTATCGCTAAGCGAGGCGGTCGTTCAGGGAGTCGTGCCCAGTTTTATGACTCCCCCCCGCTACAGTTGTTAAGTAAATCGCTGCAGTCGTTAAACGAATCGTGCAGTCGTTAAGCGAAACCAGCTTGGCTGGGCAGGTCACCAACAGGGCTCGCTTAACCCCGCGATGTTGCAACAATTGTAAGTGGGAGTCATAAAAATTGCTTTTTCCAGCCCCGTTGTGACTTGGGACGGCGTTAAAGGAAATATTGTAAGTCAAGGACCACCTCTACAGCTTCTCTAAACGCCCTGGCCATCTGGGGATGATGGGGGTTGTGGTCTAATCACATCGGACGGGGTGGCGAAGATGGGTGAAGACTCTGTTTATGCAGAATCTGCTTAAGGAACGTGAAATTTCTCAGTTTGTCCCTCTGGGGATGGTTGATATGCATTTCTTGAGACTCTGCATGGAGACTTAGAGAAAGGAGACCACAGGGTGATCACTGCCTTATTCTTGTTTCCTTTTCTAGCCGCAGATCCCGCGACAGAGGCACCCAAATCTCAGCCCCGAGGGAGAGGCGGTCCAGAGAGTGAGTTTTGGGGGGAACCTCCCGTGTTTTAAATGCAGAAAACAAAACGGGGTATGAATAAGTGATCGATATTAATAAGTAATTCCACCAGAAGCGTGGAAAAAAACACGTCCCTTTTCTCAGTGCCGTTGTCACTTCCAACGGTCCCGGTCGTAAATCGAGGACAACCTGAAATTCAATGCTCCATTTTTGGGTCTGTGCGTGACTTATCTCTGCATTCATGCTCCTTTCTCTCTCTTCTCTCCCTGCCCCCCCAGAAGCGGTGGTCATTCGTGCACACAGCCCTGCCCCGATCCGGCTTAGCGTCGCCTGCCTGGCTCTCCTGGTGGTGCCCTTTCTCTGGCTCTGACTGCAGGGAATTCGGATCGCGTGCCTCCCCCCAAGACTCGGGCCGGTTAGGGAGCGTCGGCAGAGGGATTCCTCCACTCCACTGTTATTCCCCGCTGCGAAGATGCTGACCGATCGCTTGGCACTTTAGACTTTGCCGGAAACCCCCCTCCTCAATTCTTCCTTCAATTGACCACACAGCTGCTTTTGGGACGGATGGACAGACAGCGTTCCCAAATCCCGAAGGAAAGCCTCTTTAATCCGAGATGATCCTCTTCGCTCCCGTTCAGACTCCGGAGGATTTTCGACGAGAGCGTAAGTCTTGGGAAAAGGGAATGATGAGAGGGGGTCCTTGGAGGTCATTTAGTCCAACCCTGAGTTGGAGGCGAGACTAGCATCCCTAACAGATGGATTGTTTGTTTCTTGCTGAGGCCCATATGAAACCTTTGGAGAGTCTGTTCACTATCAACGGGGAAAAAATATCAGGGAAAAGGTGACGGTGAGAATGAAGCGAAGAGGATTACAAGAGAGTATCATTGTTAATAGCTGTGGCAGGAAAATATTGAGTAGATGGTGGTGGTAGGAATGAAACGAAGAGGATTACAAGAGAGTTTCATTGATAATAGCTGTGGCAGGAAAATAATTGAGTAGATAGTGGTGGTGAGAATGCAGCAAAGAGGATTACAAAAGAGTATCATTGTTAATAGCTGTGGCAGGAAAATATTGAGTAGATGGTGGCGGTGAGAATGAAGCGAAGAGGATTACAAGAGAGGGTTTTTTTGATAACTGTGGTAGCCCCTCAGATACTGGAATACAGGTAGTCCTCGGCTTATAACAGTTCCTTCAGTGACTCTGTCACTAAGTAGTACAGACTTGGAAACAACGTAACTTGGAGCCATCGCTGAACCAGTGGTTACTAAGCAAACACTCCCGTAACGTATACTATCATTGCCGCGGAGGTTCCACCTAACCTTTTGGAGCTCGGACATAAAAGGCAACAGTTTAAAAACGAGAAAGAAAGGGGAAAAAAAGAAAGAAAGAAATTGAGCTCATCGCGAAACAGCTACCGTCGTCGGCCGGGCCCCAGCAAAGGCCAGCCAAGTAGCAAAGAAGAAAGCAGAAAATTACAAAACAAATTGGATAATCTGTCGAAATCAAATCAGAGAGCCATGAAAATGTCAGAAGTCAATACAAAAGGGGGGAATGGGGGGGGGGAAGCGACCGGAGGCGTCAGCAAAAGGACGGCCTTTCGAGAACGATAGCCAGGAGAATCGGGGCGAAAATATCTATACATATTAAGGACGCGAAGAAAATTCATTCGCCTCCCTTTGCCAGCCGGCTTTTGTTCGTTCGTCCCGCCTGGTTCTTTTTTTTGTTTGTTTGGTTTTTTTTAATGCAAACATAATTTTTTTTTTCATTGTTGTTTTTATTGCTGGACAAATATTTATTTCTCTGCCGCATTTGGCCCTGCAACTTTGCTTCTTGCAAACGAAAATAGGTCGGTGGATAGGTTTATACAGGCAGTCCTGGACTTACGACCGCAATTGAGCACTAAATAGAATAAAATCCGGAATACCAAACCTGATTCGTGTCTCCGATACCAACAGTCCTGGACTTACGACCAGGATCGAGCCCAACATTTCTGTTGCTCAGTGAGACATTGGTTTGGGGAGCTTTGCCCCGTTTCATGACCTTTCTAGCCACGGTTGTTAAGTGAATCACTGCTGTTGTTAACTTAGAAACAAAGGTTGTGACGTGAACATGGCTTCCCCGTTGATTTGGCTTGTCAGAAGGTCGGAAGAGGGGATCATGTGACCCCCGGAACACTGCAACTGTCATAAATATGAGTCAGTTGCCAAACGTCCCTAATTTTGACCATGTGACTTTGAGGATGCTGCAATGGTCGGTCATAAGTGTGAAAAATGCTCCTAAGTGCCTTTTTTCAGTGTCGTCGTAACTTCAAACAGTCACTAAATGAACAGCCGTAAGTAGAGGGCTGTCTGTAGTTAGCCTGCCCCCAGGACGCCGCAACCGTCATAAATATGAATCAGTTGCCAAGCGCGTCTGAATTTTGAACACGTGAGGATGGGAATGCGAGGGTTATATGTAAAAAAAAACGTCGCTAAGTAATTTTTTTCCGTGCTGTTGTAACTTGGAATGGTCACTAAGTGAACTGTTGTAAGTTGAGGACTAGCTGTGCATGCAACTGTACTGCCCTGGAAGTGGGGGTTCTGTCTGTCTCGCCCCCACACCAAAGGCGTTGGTTAAGAAAAGTGTACTAAAACTCCCCTCTTTCGTGAGAAAGGTGTACGGATATGCAATCCATTTCCGAAGAGAGGCAGCGAACGGATAAACGTGACTCCCCGAAGGGAAGGGAATTAAAATTGGGGAGATTGGAAAGGGGGAGGACAGGAATTAAATGCAGGTTGGGTTGGACCTGAAATTTGCTCTTCGTTGCAAAATAATTGAGCGCGGAGTGCAAACCTCGCGTTCGAGACGGTTCTGGATCGCTAAAATCCCCCCGCGGGAAAAAGCGAATCGGAAAATACGGCTGAACTTTCTTCGTATCTTTTCAGACGCCGAGTTTGGGCTCTCAAAAAATTAGAATAAGTCTTTGATAACCGTTACGTCTCCCACCCCCCCTGCCCTGGCTCAGCCCCGGTCAAATTTCTGCATCCGAAAATTTCGCTGCCATGTGCTCTCATAACAATCCCTCTTTCTCCGATCTTTCCCTCCAGGCGTTTTGTGTCTCGTTCCCACCGGATGTCAAAGCTGTGCTTTCTGCCTCTGGGACCGGATGGAGACCCCCCACTCCCCACCACCAAGCTGGCTTCCCCACCCCGACAAGAAAATTCAGATTTGAGTCTCTTCCAGATTTTAGCCGAAGACGATCTCTCCAAGACCCCGCGCCAAAGACAGGAGATTTCTCCCCATTACTCCGTTGGCAATCTCCGATGACTTAAAACCGTGCTGCTTAAATAGAGGAGGTTGGCTTTGTATACCCTACCCCAAAATTTCCTCTTTGGGGTGAACGTTGCCCCCCAAAAAACTGCCCTCTGGACCGTGTCAGCCTCCCCGCGCTTTCCGTTCTCGATGAGAACAATCCTCCCGACAGACGGCTCCGTTATTTTATCTTCCGTGAAGAAAGCAACTTCCCGTAGCTGGTGCGCTGCTCTTGTTTTTTTTGTTTTTTTAACTGTGTTTTTAAATTTGGTGGTCCCTCCCGCTGAATCCGGGATCATCGGTGACTGAGCCAAACAATAAATCCGTTTTAGAAATGAGGGTCCTTGTTTTCACTCCCGTCTCCCCACCTCAATTCCTTGAAAGGAAAAATTTGGAAAAGGTGTAGGGAGGAGGGCAGAGGAGACAGGAACAATATTGGGTAGATGGTGGCGGTGAGAACGAAGCGAAGAGGATTACAAGAGAGTTTCGCTGATAATAGCTGTGGCAGGAAAATATTGAACAGATGGTGGTGAGAATGAAGTGAAGAGGATTACAAGAGAGTGTTGTTGATAGCTGTGGCAGCCCCTCAGATACTGGAATACAGGTAGTCCTCGGCTTACAACAGTTCCTTCAGTGACAGTTCTAAGTTACAACGGCACTGGAAAAAGTGACCTATGACCGTTTTTCACACTTAACAACCATTGCATCATCCCCATGGTCATGTGATCAAAATTTAGATTCTTGGCAACTGGCTCATATTTATGACAGTTGCAGCGTTTCGGGGTCACGCGATCCTCTTTAGCGACAAGCCAGGTCAGATTCACTTAACAACCGAAGTGACTAACTTTAACAACAAGCAAAGTCTTCAAATGGGGCCACTTAACAAGCGTCTCCCTTAGCAATATAAATTTGGGGCTCCGTTGCGGTCGTAACTTGGATTACAACATCTCTGCTTTTTCAGCCCCCAAAAGTTGCAGGCTTGCCAGGCTGAGCCCCGCAAACACCCATGCTGGTCTGTCGGGTGGCTTTAATCAGGGTTTGTCTCCTTCCCTAACCGAGGATAGCTGCAATCTCTCTCCTTTTTGCCTTCGGGGAGATCCCAGTTCGATTAGAGCAAAGCCATTTTTTCCCCCCCGGTGCTTCTCAAAATGTGAGATTTCAAACAATTTTTCCCCCCTTTTTTAGTGGAAATCTCTTTTTTTTTCCCCCCATCTGGGGTGTTTTGCAAAAATAGCAAAGTTTAGCCCCGCGGGAGGAGGACTACCTCGCCCACCGTACTGCTGTTTCCATTTTTCAAAAACAGGTGCCTTGCGCCACAGCTTGCAAAAGGGACCAAGCTTGGAAATCGCACAAATGATGGTTTAGTTTAAGACAAACATGGTTTGGTGCTTCTGCCCCCACCGGCAGCCCCCCTACCCTCTCTTTTCCCCCCCCTCCCCCCCCGCCTTGTTCCCTCCATTCTCTCTCTCGGGCTCCGCAACCTTCTAGGCGGCTGGGATTAATTGCAGTGTTTGATATTGAGATGTCGGGAAAATGTCAGCGTGGAAGTTTTAATTACAGATCGGCTGCCGGCAATTAGCGCGGATTCGCACGCAAGACGGGTCTGGCGGAGATGCCGGTGCTGTGGCAACAGCCGGACTCCCGATTCCCTCTTTGGCAAGTCGCTGAGAGGGGTGGGGGTCCTTGTTGTGAAGCGTGGGGTGCAGCTAGAGTCACCCCTATTTTTCCCTCCGGGAAAAAAAAATAAGGGAAAGAAGGATTTTCCTCTCTGTGATTTAGAAGAACAGCCTCGACTTCCGGCTGCGATTTCTGTCACTAAGCGAGACGTTAAGTGCGTTTGGCCCCCGTTTTACGACCTTTCGTGCCATCCTTGTTAAGCGAATCCATGCATTTTTAAATTTGTTAACACGCTTGGCCAGTGAATCTGGCTTGGCTTGGCTTGTGAGAAGCTTCAAACGAAGCTAGTCCTCGATTTACGGCCACAAGGGAGACTGGGATTTCCGTTGCTAGGCCAGGTGGTCCTTAAGTGAGTCGTGTGCAAATTTTGCGGGGTTTTTTTTTTTTTGGCCACAGTTCTTAAGCAAATCTCATTGCAGTTGTTTAGGCCGTCATTAAGTGAGTCCCATTGACTTAGCCTGGGAAGGTCGCGAAAGAGGATCCCACGACCCCGATACACTGCAACCGTCATAAGTCTGAGTCAGTTGCCAAGGGTTTGAATTTTGAGCGCATGACACTGGACGGTACAGGAGGGTAGTCTCCATTTAGTGACCTTTTCAAAGTTATAACGGCGCTGGAAAAAGTGACTTGGCACCACTCCTCGCACTTACAACCAACGCGTGATCAAAATTTGGGTGCTTGGCCATCGTCATGTATGTATGGGTGACAGTCGTGGCATCCCGTGGTCACGTGATCCCCAGTTGCGACTTCCCAAGCAAAGTCAATGGGATTCGTTTAATGACAGCCTGGTTCCCTTATAAACGACTCCAATGATTCGCTTAAGAACCATTGGTGGCCAAATTTAAAAAAAAAAAAATCACAAAATTTGCACACAACTTGCTTCCCTGCCTTGCTTAGCGGCAGAAATCCTGATCTCCATCTTGGTCATAAGTCGAGGACTAGCTATGCAGCTTCTTTAAGGCGAAGTTAAGAAAGCAAAAAAAAAAAACGCTTTTTTTTAAAACCTGCTGAGTCAAACACATCGGGCAGCTAGCTTGTTGTTGGAACACAATGCGTTGCGTTTCCCACACACACAAAAAAAACCAACAACCACACCTTCTCCAGCTGTAGAATTCCATCCTTGAGCAATTTCGGGTCTGCAAAGCTTTGAGAAAGCTTTGAGAAAGAATCAAGTTACTAGTCCTTATTGTGGCAATGGAAGCCGGACCAGAAACCTATCGGTGTCCAACGAGGAATGGATCGTGTGATGCATTTTGCACGGGGGGTAAAAACAGGAATAAACGAGGCACTTTGGCACTTTTTTCTGTGCAAATTGTTGTGTTTTGCTTCTGGGTGTGTTTCCTCCGACAAACAAACAAACAAAACAACAAAAACCCCAGAAAATTCCAGAACGGGAATTCCTCGTTCCGATGTGTTTTATCTTGTCGTTTTCCCAATTGTCGTTCGCATGGTTGTCGATTTGGACCCGGTGTGTTATAAAATGGGAGGGGGGAAAAGGGCGAGGAACAACCATGGCTCCTTACACAAAGGAGGAAAAAAAAAAACCTCCGCACACCGCAATGGGGGTGTGATTGTGCCAAAATCCACCCTCGGCGCCGAATTCCGCAACTCCCTGGCCCTTCCCAATAACCCCCTTTTTTTGCACAGCGGGGAATTATTGCCGGACACTTAACATCTCCGGGGTCTCTTCCTGGACCTACAAGTACACACACACACAAACAAACAATTGCGACAATAACCGTCCCCTCCTTAACGCAAACCACACAAATTGGGGATGGCTGTAAAACTTGCAGGTGGCATTTGTGTTTAGGCTGCGCCGCACCCCCCCCCCACTTCGGAGCCTTGCAATGCAAGAAAATCAGCCGCATTGCAGATGGGGGGGGTGTGGGTCTGTGTGTATGGCACACCAGAGGGGACGGGAGGTAAAAACACGGCACACGCCTGTCGCAAAAGTTGTCGCATTTCCATCCGGGATTCCAGAATTGAGTCTTGGCTGAGAAATGATGGCGTGGAGGGCATGGGAGTCACACAGCCTCTAGGGGGCAGTAGGAAGAGACTGCTGTTTCATAGACACACACCCCCTCCCCAGGATGGAGCATCCTCATAGACGGAAGGGACCTTGGAGGTCATCTAGTCCAGCCCCTGCTCTAGAAGGAGACCCTACGCCGTTTTTAGAACAAATGGCTTTTTTTTAAAAAAAATAAATACTGTCCAGTCTTGTCCACCCACAACTTCTGAAGGGAAGGGAGGGTTTGCTTGATTCCTGCCGCCGGGTCGCTTTTTTGACCATTGGAAGGGGCGCCCAGAGGTCATCTAGTCCAACCCTCCTGCTCTCTACACCGTCTTTAGAACAAATGACTGTCCAGTCTCTTTTCTTTTTTTAAAAAAAAAACAACCTTCCAGTGATGAATCCACCACTTCTGGAGAAAAAGCCGTTCCCCCCCCCCGATTTAATTGTTAATTCACGGGTCAGGAAATGTCTAAGGGACCCTTGAGGTCTTCTAGCTGGGCCACACACACACACACACCCTTTGCTGGAGGGTTTCCACCTTTTTTGCCCAACTCCCCGAAATGGGAAAACATCACAATGGATGATGATGCGGCCGCCTCAGCTTGCGACGCTGCCGGGATGCTGAAGTATTTTGAATTTTGCAAATGTTGACAGGCAGGAACGAGCTGCTCAAATACTTAAGGGAGCCCCCAATTTTTGGATTTTCTAAATCTGGGGAAAAAAAAAAAAGGCAGGTCTGGTTTCTTTCTTTTTTTTTCCCCCCAACCTTTGTCTGGGCTTTTAGCTTTTTCTCTTTTAAAATCTCCCCAAGTTTTTCTACACCTTACACGAGACCGCGTGTGTTAAATAAGGAAAAAATAATTGAGTTTCCAATGGATTTATTGTGCTTTCTTTGTTATCTGGAGTTGTTTTTTTTTTTTTTTTTTTTTGGCTCGTGGTGCGTTAGAAACTGGGTAAGATTTAAGCATGAAGCCTCTGGTTAAATGGGTGAAAATAATTTACTTTAAAACCACAATTTATTGCATTTTGCGTTATCGTGTGGATTCTGGGTAGATTTGAGCATGAAGGGCTGATTAAATAGGTGAAAATAATTTAGATTTTTTTTTTTTTTTTTTACAAATGATTTATTGTGTTTGGGGTTATCTGGATAAGAGCGTTGTGCGTAGAATCTGGGTTGATTTGAGCACAAAATTGGGGTGTTGTTTTTTTTTTCTTTTTCTTTTTTAAGGAAACCGTGTTGTCTACGCTGATCTGACACGACCGAAGTTTTAATTTGGGGCACAGGAGGGTGAGAGCCAATAAACGGCTGTGTTGGCAAGAGTTTGGCCCAGCGTGTCAATTTTACAGCCCTTAAATGTACAAACACAGGCTCACTTTCCTCTTGATAGCCACCCAGCTGTGGGAGGGGGCTACCTAACTCAATCCCCAACTTCCAACTTGAAGGTGTAACTGGGATGTGTGTACCCCTAAATCGAGGGTTTCTCAACCTCGGCCAATTTTGAAGACTTGCTGGGGACTTCAACTCCCAGAATTCCCCCAGCCAGCTGGCTCACCAACGGATTGGGGCTGCTTCAGCACCCCTCTACTCCTGGCAACCTCTCTCTCTGCAAAAAAAAATGCCCGCTTTGGTTTGGCTCAGTACAATCGGACCGGGTAAGTTAAGGGATGGAAAGGAGACCACCAGGCGATGCCAGGACAGGCGATCAAAGTGGGAAATCCCTAAGAAGAACCAGTTTTATGGTATTGGCAGATGGAGAGAGAGAGAGAGAGGAGAGATGGATGGATGGATGGACAGACAAGAATGATAGAGAAGGTAGGTTAGGTAGGTAGATTGATAGAGATATTGATAGAGATAGATAGATACTGTAGATATGAGAGAGATACACAGATAGATAGATAGATAGATAGATAGATAGATAGATAGATAGATAGATGGATAGATGATAGATATAGATAAATGATATGAGAAAGAGATACAGTGGTTGGTTGGTTGGTAGGTAGATAGATAGATAGATCAATTGATAGAGATAGATAGTAGATGATAGAAATGATAGATGATAAATAAGATAGATAGAAGATAGAGAGATAGGAGATAATTGATAGAGATAGATAGTAGATAGATGATAGAAATGATAGATAGATAGATTGTTAGAAATAGATTCTGTAGATATGAGAGAGAGATACACCGATAGATAGATAGATAGAGATGGATGGATGGATGGATGGATGGTAGATATAGATAGATAGATGATAGATATGAGAAAGAGAGATACAGTGGTTGGTTGGTAGATAGATAGATTGATAGTAGATAGATGATAGAAATGATAGATTATAAATAAGATAGAAGACAGTTAGTAGATAATTGATAGAGATAAAGATAGATAGTAGATGATAGAAATGATAGATGAGATAGATAGATAGATAGATAGATAGATGGATGGACAGATAGTAGATAGATGGTAGAAATGATAGATGATAGATAAGATAGAATATAGAGAGATAGTAGATAGATGATAGAAATGATAGATTATAAATAAGATAGAAGACAGTAGATAATTGATAGAGATAAAGATAGATAGTAGATGATAGAAATGATAGATGAGATAGATAGATAGATAGATAGATGGATGGATGGATAGATAGTAGATAGATGGTAGAAATGATAGATGATAGATAAGATAGAATATAGAGAGATAGAAAGATGATAGAAATGATAGATGATAGAGAAACAAAGAGATAGATTAGATAGATAGATGATAGAGATGATAGAGTTAGATAGTAGAGAGAGATACACAGATTGGTAGACAGGCAGGCAGATAGATACACAGATAGATAGATAGACAGACGGATGATTGACATATGGTAGATGACAAGACAGATGATATAAGGGGGAGGTGGTAGAGAGAAAGAGACATGAAATGGTTAAAGTTGAATTTTGCTATTTGACAACTTGTTCGAAGCCCCAAACTGTTAAAAAGAATTTCTTCCCTTCTGCCCCCCACTTTTTTCCCCCTTCCTTCCTTTTTCCCCCCTCTTTCCCTTTTCCTTTTCCCTTTCTGCCTTTCCTTTCTCCCCCCATCCACCCCTAGAGGGCGCTCCAGACAATGCCAATGGGAAGGCCGAGAAAGACGGTTCTGAGTTTCCCGCCAGGTCAGCTGACGGAGGAGAGCCAATCCGCTGCCGGCTGCCTGCTATTAAATTGGCTTTGGCCCCGCCCACATTCCCACAGTCTCTGCAGCTTGGCTGAGTTTCTCTCTTGGCTTTTTCCACCTTTTTTTAAAATTCCTTTTTTTTAGCTGCTCCTAAAGGTAAAATTTTCCCCCAACATGCTTGGAGCTGCAGAGCCCCTATTGGTTAGGAATGGTAACTGCAGCTGCTGCCTTAGGGGGCGGGGCTTGTACACCTGGGGGGGGGGCTGTTTTCAGAAGGACCAACCACTGCTCGAGGCTCCAAAAGTCCATTTCTACAGGGAGTCCTCGAGTTAACGACAGTTCGTTTAGTGACCGAAGTTCGAACAGCAACTGTAAAAAAAAAAAAAAAGTGACCTAGGACCGTGTTTCACACTTATGACCGTTCCCCATGAGTACGTGATCAAAATTCAGAGGTGGGCAACGGACTCCTATTTACGACCGTCGCGATGACTCCCTTTTGTGACCTTCGGACAAGCCCAGTCAATGAAGGAGGACGACGGCGCCCGATTCACTTAACAACCCAACTTCACCGCGGCAAGCGCTTCCCTTAAAAATGGTGTCTCGTTTAGCGACGGAAGCATCGGGCTCCTTCGCGGTCGTACGTCGAGGACCGCCATCGACGCCCAATGGCGTTTTTGACAACAGTTACGTTGTGGGGAGTGCGGGGGGGGCACCGAAAGCCATCTGACCTTCAGAAGGGGATGGAGATCAGGGACCCCCTACTCACCCACCTATCTATCTCTCTTTCCAAATTTCAGAAACCTGGTTAAAATGTGGCTCCATCCTGGTTAGACGTTTTTCGGAGTTAGCCTCTGCCCTGGCTGGCTTAAAATGAAGGCCTGCCTGCCCACCAAATTTTGTAAGTTTTTATTTTCAATTTTTTCCTTCCTGGCTTAAGCAAGGGTCGAATTGCCTCCCCCATTGCAACGGCGGAGAGAGCCAAAAGGTTTTATGGTTTTGCCTGCAAGCTGCTGACGTCACCGGCTGCCCAACGTGGCAGCTTGCCGTGGCTCGCCGTGGCTCCCCATCCATCCACCTCTTGCAAAAAATAAAAGAGAGCGATAGTAATTTCTGGGGAGGAGTCGGGGGGGAAACAAAATTCTGCATTTTTTTTGCAACCGGGCAGAAGATGCTGGAGGCAGAAGGATGCTCCCCTTGGTTGGAAGGATTTTAGCCCTGCGTTTCTGAATGGAGGCGAATCCTAGTTTCTTACCACTGGTCAGCTCGCCAACTTGGTTTGCGGAGGCTAAGGCCACGCCACAACCTGGTTTGTTGTGATGGGTTGCGTTAATGGACATTTAGCTCTTGAGAGAAACCCAGACAGTTGCAATTTATTCCCAGAAAGGAAGTTGTGGGAATATGAGAAAGCTTGGGTCCGAAGCTTATCGTGGTTTCTAATCGTGGTTTATAGAGGAGGGTTTGCCCTCTGTTCGTGCTCATAGGAATGCTGAGCCTTTCTGCGAATCTGAACAGCAGCCACCTAATTTAAGAGTGCCAGGAAGATATCCAACAGGTCAGAAAAACAGATTAATGTGACGCAAGAAATCTTCGCGGATCAGAAAACCAGATTAAATTGATGCAAGTAATCTAACAGGTTAGAAAGCAGATTAATTGGACGCAAAATAATCCAACAGGTCAAAAAAAACCAGATTAATTTGATGCAAGAAATCGAACCGATCAGAAAAAACAGATCAAATTGATGCAAGATCATCCAACAGGTCCAAAAAACAGATTAATTTGATGCAAAAAATCTTAACAGGTTAGAAAGCAGATTAATTGGATGCAAAAAAATCTAACAGGTCCAAAAAGCAGATTAATTGGATGCAAAAAATCTTAACAGGTTAGAAAGCAGATTAATTGGATGCACGAAATCTAACCGGTCCAAAAAAACAGATTAATTTGATGCAAAAAATCTTAACAGGTTAGAAAGCAGATTAATTGGATGCAAAAAATCTAACAGGTCCAAAAAAAACCAGATTAATTCGATGCACGAAATCTTAACAGGTCCGAAAAAACAGATTAATCTGATGCAAGATATCCAACAGGTCAGAAAGCGGATTAATTTTAAAACAAGATATCCAACAGGTCGGGAAAGAGATTAATTTGGAGCAAGGCTGGGACCCTCTCTTTCTCAAGCACCCCCACACCCCTTTCCTCAATTATGGGCCGAAATCCAACAGGTACAGCGTTGCAAGGCTGCTGACCTCACCAAAGCTCCACCAGAGACCCTGGTTCCCAGCCTCCCCAGCCTGGGATCTGAAGCCTAGCCCTGTTGGATTTCTGCCTGCTCCTCCTCCAGACACCCCTCCCCTTGCAAAGGGATTGAGGTCTTGCCCTCCAGGAAGGAAGGACGATCCAGGTGCAATTTACCGGCTCCCCCCTTCTCCCAAACTCTCCAGATGAGAAATGGTCTCAATAAAAGCTAATTGGCGGCAGGGCCCGGCAAATCGAATTGTTCTCCCGCTCTCTTCCCCCCTCCCCAAATAAGGGGGGGGGGTGGGCAGCTCCTCCATCCAGCCAGCCTGTAGCTGCCCCAAAATTGAATCTATGAAAGTTAAATTACGGCATGATGTTTTCCTGCCCGGGCCTGGGGGCTGCCATGGAATGCCCCCCCCACTTCAAAGGGACCCCAGACTCAGCAATTGTAAATGAGATGGGGATGTAAATGAGATGGGGAAGATTGGGCAGTTGGATTTGGGCTGGGGGATTCTGGGAGTCGAAGCCCACCCCTCTTAAATCATGCTGACTGGGGGATTCTGGGAATGGAAGCCCACTTCTCTTAAATCATGCTGGCTGGGGGATTCTGGGAGTCGAAGCCCACCCCTCTTAAATCGTGCTGGCTGGGGGATTCTGGGAGTCGAAGCCCACCCCTCTTAAATCGTGCTGGCTGGGGGATTCTGGGAGTGGAAGCCCACCCTTATTAAACCATGCTGACTGGGGGATTCTGGGAGTCAAAGCCCACCCCTCTTAAATCATGCTGGCTGGGGGATTCTGGGAGTGGAAGCCCACCCTTATTAAACCATGCCGGCTGGGGAATTCTGGGAGTCGAAGCCCACTCCTCTTAAATCATGCTGGCTGGGGGATTCTGGGAGTCGAAGCCCACCCCTGTTAAATCATGCCAGGTGGGGGATTCTGCGAGTGGAAGCCCACCCCTCTTAAACCAGCCAGACTTGAAAAGCACTGGCTTCCTGCACAAATTCCATTTTTCTCTCGCAATTCCCTCCAGACGGAAAGAGTTTTGGATTCCCCTCTTGCCAGAGTGGGGGAGCCTTCAGCCCCCCAGACCCATTTTCTCGTCCCTCCCGAGTCTTATCGATTTTTAAATTTTTTTTTTATTTCTATTCGGTCTTCTCAGCCAAGCCAGGATTCTCAAGAGCCACTTATAACAATTAAAATCCTAGGCAGAGATATTGACAAGTCCACGGATGAGACAGAGCTGGAGAGAGGGAGAGGGGGAGAGAGAGAGAGAGAGAGAGAGAGAAGGAGAAAGAGAGGTGGGTACCAATTTCACCGCCTGCCAAAACGTGTCTTTCCCGGTCAATGTCGAGAAACTCGGGGAACGTGATCGGACAGTTAGCAACGAAAAGCCGAAATGCCCCAGCAAATCCTTGCTTGCATTCCAAAGTCCCTTTTCTATTAGAAAGGAGCAATTTCTTACCTGTCTTACATGCAGAAAAAAATAATACCTGTGTTTCCCCGAAAATAAGACCGGGTCTTATATTAATTTTTGCTCCAAAAATTGCATTAGGTCTTATTTTCCAGTTAGGTCTTATTTTCAGGAGGGAATACGGTACTAAATGCGTCCAACTGACTGACGATCTTAACAGGGGCTTATTTTTGGGGGTAGGGCTTATATTACAAAGCATCCTGAAAAATCATGCTATTATTTTCCAGCTGGGTCTTATTTTTGGGAAAACAGGGTAGCCATAACACAGGTAGTCCTTGAACTTACGACAGTTCATTTAGTGACCCTTTGAGGTTCCCCCCCCCCAAAAAAAGGCACGCAAGATCGTTTTTTTTTTTCACATGATCCAAATTTTTTAAAATCCCTTCTTCTCCTTTCTCGTACCGGTGCTAAAATCCAGAATTGGGGGGGAAAAAACGTCACCGTCATGGAACAAATGAGGATGAAAGCGAAGGCAACGGGAGGGGGAATTAAAAGTAAAAACAGACATGAAGCTTGAGGAACTCTCCGCCACAAGGTGATGGGAATTAGGGCGAATTTTAAGCCAAGGACTCCCAACTTTTTTCCCCCCCTGTTGTTTGAAAGAAAGGGTCCAGCTTTTATTTCATTTGGAAGTTTTGGGGTCTTTTGTGAGGATTTGACAGCTATTTTCCAAGGGTCTCTCTCTCCGGAGTTCTGCTAAAACTACGAGTGACGGGGGGAAAAAAAGCAGATTAAATTTACACCTCTAGACTTTGATCTCTGGCACCAGGAAAACCCCTCCTCATTCCCCCACAAGCCCTTTTCTTATCTTTATTAGCCCTAAACTTAATGCTTCTTCTTCTTCTTCTTCTTTTTTTTTTTTTTGGCAAGGATAGACAGGGAGACAGATGTTCGGGATTCCGGAGCCTATCATCCTATCTTTCTTCTCGAATTGCCGTGAGGAATGATGGGAGGTTGGGCCCGCACATCTGCAAGGGGCCTGGGGGGGTCTTCCGTTTGGGAGGCAGCTGTTTCTGCAAATCTTTAAAAATGAGCGAAAGGGTTTGATTGATTTCTCGACTTGCGACCGCCATGGATCCTCAGGTTTCCGTTGCTAAGCGGGACAGTGGTTGAGTGAGTTGGCCACCTTTCTAGCCAGAGTCGTTAAGCAAGCCTTTGCGGTTAAGTCACCTGGTTGTTAAGCGAATCTGGCTTCCGCGTTGACTTGGCTTGTCGGAAGGGACCCCGGAGGTCTTCTAGACCAACCCCCTGCTCAAGCAGAATAATAACAGAATAATTACAGAAATGGGAGGGACCCCCAGAGGTCATCTAGTCCAACCCCCTGCTCAAGCAGAATAACAACAGAATAATTACAGAAATGGGAGGGACCCCCAGAGGTCACCTAGTCCAACCCCCTGCTCAAGCAGAATAATAACAGAATAATTACAGAAATGGGAGGGACCCCCAGAGGTCATCTAGTCCAACCCCCTGCTCAAGCAGAATAACAGCAGAATAATTACAGAAATGGGAGGGACCCCCGGAGGTCATCTAGTCCAACCCCCTGCTCATGCAGAAAAATAACAGAATAATTACAGAAATGGGAGGGACCCCCAGAGGTCATCTAGTTCAACCCCCTGCTCAAGCAGAATAATAACAGAATAATTACAGAAATGGGAGGGACCCCCGGAGGTCTTCAAATCCAACCCCCTGCTCAAGCAGAACAATAACAGAATATTAACAGAGATGGGAAAGGACCCCCAGAGGTCATCCAGTCCAACCTCCTGCTCAGGCAGGAAACCCATTTGTTTTTGGGGACACGGCAAGAGTCGAGTTCGCCGTCAACCCAGCCCGGTTGCGGCCCACGCCTTCAGCCGGATGGACGCAAAGTGGGCACCTGACCACACTCTGTGACCATCGCCGGTGGCTTTAAGCCAGGCTGACCTTGCCGGTGACGGTTTTCAACCGAAAAGGGAGGTCTTGCAAAGGGAGACCGGCAGTGCCGAACTCGTTTCTGCCCTCCGGCACGTTTTGGCTGTCTGGCTCCCCGTTTTCTCCAGCCTGTCCGTCCCCCCTCCCCCTGTCTGGGCTAAGCCTGATGGACAGTAATCTCTGGCAGCCGGTTGGAAGCTTTGCCTGTCCAGCCTTGGTCGTTATCTCCGGGTCTGCCACTTGCATGCTAAACCCAGTTTTCATTACCCCCAAGAGGAGCACTAAAAGGCTGGGTTTATTGCATCCTTGCTGTGTGTGTGTGTGTGCCGTGCTTGTGAGTGCATTTCCCTGCACAAAAAGTTTTTATTTCTTTGGAAGGAAGGAAAGGAAAGAAAGAAAATGGGTGCGATGGATGGATGGAAGGATGGAAGGAAGGAAGGAAGGAAGGAAAATGGGTGCGATGGATGGATGGAAGGAAGGAAGGAAGGAAAATGGGTGCGATGGATGGATGGAAGGAAGGAAGGAAGGAAAAAGAAAATGGGTGGGATGGAAGGATGGAAGGAAGGAAGGAAGGAAGGAAGGAAGGAAGGAAGGAAAGAAGGAAGATGGGTGGGATGGATGGATGGAAGGAAGGAAGGAAGGAAAATGGGTGGGATGGATGGATGGATGGATAGAAGGAAGGAGAGTGGGTGGGATGGAAGGAAGGAAGGAAGGAAAGAAAAAGAAAATGGGTGGGATGGAAGGATAGATGGAAGGAAGGAAGGAAAATGGGTGGGATGGATGGAAGGAAGGAAGGAAGGAAAAAGAAAATGGGTGGGATGGAAGGATGGAAGGAAGGAAGGAAGGAAGGAAAGAAGGAAGATGGGTGGGATGGATGGAAGGAAGGAAGGAAAAAGAAAATGGGTGGGATGGAAGGATGGAAGGAAGGAAGGAAGGAAGGAAAGAAGGAAGATGGGTGGGATGGATGGATGGATGGAAGGAAGGAAGGAAGGAAGGAAAATGGGTGGGATGGATGGATGGATGGATAGAAGGAAGGAGAGTGGGTGGGATAGAAGGATAGATGGAAGGAAGGAAGGAAAATGGTTGGGATGGATGGAAGGAAGGAAGGAAGGAAGGAAGATGGGTGGGATGGATGGAAGGAAGGAAGGAAAATGGAAGGGATGGATGGATAGAAGGAAGGAAGGTCAGTGGGTGGGAAGGAAGGAAGGAAGGAAGGAAGGAAGGAAGGAAGAAAAATGGATGGGATGGATGGATGGATGGAAGGAAGGAAATGGATGGATGGATAGAAGGAAGGAAATGGATGGATGGATAGAAGGAAGGACAATGGGTGGGATGGATGGAAGGAAGGAAGGAAGGACAATGGGTGGGATGGATGGATGGATGGAAGGAAGGAAGGAAAATTAGTGGGAAGAATGGAATGGATGGATGGAAGGAAGGAACAAACACTGGACTCCTTCCTTCCTTCCTTCCTTCCTCCCTTCCTCCATCCATCCATCCATCCATCCATCCATCCACCCAACCATTCATCCTTTCCACCTATTGTCCTTCCTCCCTCCCTCCTTCCCTCCCCTGCCTCTTTCTCTCTGCCTCCTTCAATTTCCCTTCCTTCCTTCCTTCCTTTCTTTCTGTCCCTTATTTCACTTTCTCTGTCTCCAGCACCTCTTCCCTCTCTCTCTCTCTCTCTCTCACACACACACACGCAAAAACCCTTTCTAAAAATTGCCTCGATGCTCCTGCCACGGAATAGCGTGGTGGGAGTTTCCCCACCTGCAAACAGCCCCCCCCCACCAACCCACTGCAAATTGGTTGTCAAGGGAACTTATTAAACTCAGGATCTACCTGTTTGGAAATGTGGCTTCGGGCCGTGGTTTGCTTGTAGAAAATTTGGCTGCGGCCATCCTGCCTCTCACTGGGGGCAAAGATCGGTTGAAGTCTGATGCTGATTTGAATCCATTTTCCCTAACGCCTTCCTCCCTCCCTCCCCTGCTCCCTGCTCCCCACTCCCCAAATCATCTAATTTTGCAGCTTTTCATAAAGTTTAGCATGGAGCACACGATCCCAGCTCCTGTGCAAAACCCAAAAATAGGATAATTCAACTAAACCCGGGTTTAAAATAAATACAGCTGTACCGGGTTACTTTCATTCACTCAACCAAGAATGCTGTGGTTTAAGGCAGGGGTGAAATCCAGCAGGTTCTGACAGGTTCTGGCGAACCGGTAGCGGAAATTTTGAGTCGTTCGGAGAACCGGCAAATGCCACCTCTGGCTGGCCCCAGGAGTGGGGTGGGAATGGGGATTTTGCAGTATCCTTCCCCTGGAGTGAGGTGGGAATGGAGATTTTGCAAAATCTTTCCTCTGGAGTGGAGAGGGAATAGGGATTTTGCAGTATCCTTCCCCTGGAGTGAGGTGGGAATGGAGATTTTGCAGTATCCTTCCCCTGAAGTCGGGAGGGAATGGAGATTTTGCAGCATCTTTCCCCTGGAATGGGGTGAGAATGGAGATTTTGCAGTATCCTTCCCCTGGAGTCGGAAGGGAATGGAGATTTTGCAGTATCCTTCCCCTGGAGTTGGGAGGGAATGGAGATTTTGCAATATCCTTCCCCTGGAGTGGGGAGAGAATGGAGATTTTGCAGTATCCTCCCTCTGGAGTGGAGAGGGATTTTGCAGTATCCTTCCCCTGGAGTCGGAAGGGAATGGAGATTTTGCAGTATCCTTCCCACAGGAGTAGGGTGGGAATGGAGATTTTGCAATATCCTTCCCCTGGGGTGGGGAGGGAATGGAGATTTTGCAGTATCCTTCCCCTGGAATGGGGTGGGGATGGAGATTTTGCAGTATCCTTCCCCTGGAGTCGGGAGGGAATGGAGATTTTGCAGTATTCTTCCCCCAGGAGTGGGGAAGGAATGGGGATTTTGCAGTATCCTTCCCCTGCCATGCCCACCAAGCCACACCCACAGAACGGGTAGTAAAAAAAAAAAAATTGGATTTCCCCACTGGTTTAAGGCCCCTGAAGGATAACCTCAAAAAACACCCTTCTGAATTTTTGTGGGGTGGGCTTATTCCCAGGAACTGATACGATTCTAATAAAATTACCTGTTTTATGCATCAATCTTTGCTTAGGGGGGGAAATTATCTCGATCGGTTAAAATAAGAATTGCAATTTTCCCCATCCACTCTACTGGTTTTATCCTGCAAAATGCATTCCTTTTTCCCTCTTCCAAATTCTCCTGTTGCTTGCAATCCCAGCAGCCCAATCTGGTTTTATATCCCTGGGAAAAACTGGCCTTACCTTTTTGAACATCCTACCTTGATGCATGAAAAGGTGGGGGGGGGGGGAAACAGCCTGCAGGAAAGTGGAACCATCTTCAAAGGATTTTTAACCCCAGGGCTAACAATTAGACAGGTAAGTTTAAAAAATAAATAAATAAATACATTTTAAAAAAGCATTTAGGAGGCAGATGTTTGCAAAAGAAGCAGGATACGGAAGTCCTCTTAAAAGGGGGCTGTTAAATTCCACGCTCTTTCAGAAGAAAAAGAAAGAGAGGGATAAATTTTTCTGTCCTGTTTTACTGTTAATTTTATTTTTTTTTTAGCATTTTTTAAGCATTCGACCGTACACCGTGACCATCATAAATAGGAGTCCGTTTCACACTTACGACCGTGGGGAATGCCACGACAGTCGTAAGCGTGGGGAAAAAAAAACAGAAGAACAGAATAAGAACAGAATAAAACAGATGGAAGGGACCTTAGAGGTCTTCTAGACCCACCCCCTGTTAAAGCAGAATAACAGAAGAAAGGGAAGGGACAATGGTCGTAAGTGTGAAAAGAACATCCCATTTTTCAGTGCCGTTGTAACTTTGGTCACTAAAACAAACTGTTGTAAATCGAGAACTACCTGTATTATTCCCGTAATCCTTGGTTGGTTGGAAAAAACAAAACATATTTTTTTTCTGCAACCATCTGGAAACCTTGCGTTAATTGGAAGAATCTGTAGCTTTCTGGTGAGGACTTCGTTATATTACATTACATAATTACATTTCCCCAGTGCTAATGTCTTTTTGTTTTGTTTCCTTTCCTTTCCTTTTTTTTTTTTTTCCTTGTAAAACCGGCGATTTAAAATAAAACCTAACTTGGCTCGCCGGTAAGGAATTTGAGCTGATTCAGGGAGGGGGAAGAATATATATATATATTAAAAGATCTCATTGCATTTGGGGAAAGCGTTCGGTTTGCAAAGAAGGAATTGAAAGCTTTTGCAATTATTGGAAAGGAAGGGGGGGGGAAATCGAGGAGAAGGAAGGAGCGTTTGACAGAGATGCTACTTAAATTATCTGTGCTAAAAAAAAACCAGTTTTTTTTATTGTTGTTGTTGTTCTTTTAATTTACAGTCTGTGATGGATGGATACGTTTGTGAAATACAATAACAACACACAGCTATACAAATGAAATGGGATAAACAATCAGCAAAGTGACTCACCAAAGCGTATTTCATACGAGCCCACATTTCTTTTCTTTTAATTTTAATTTTTTTAATTTTTTTAAAACACACAAATAAACTTACAATACATCTTTTCGAAACAGAGCGTTGATCCGGTCATAAATTTGTTCCACTTTTTTGTTCATCTTTAACAGAATTGTATATATTCTATTTTTGCCATAACACTTATCACACATCTCAACTATTACCACCTAACGGAAAACTAACTCATATTAACTTGATCCTTTCTATTAATTAATTTCTATTAATTACCTTTCTATTAATCCATTTTAAATCTTGATTCAATTAATCCCTCGTAGTACATTTCACAACTCTTACCCTAAATACTCACTATTAACAATACAGTTCAAACATGTTTATATTTCTAAATCTTATTTCCATTTCTAAAACCTTACATTTTATTACTACTTCATATAATATTCAGCCCGCATTTCTTATTAGATTCAAACAGACATTTAAAATCACGTGCTTGGGATGTCCATCATGTCAAAATTGCTATTAGCTGGTGCCAAAGCTGTGTTTTCTCCACCTTTGGCTCAATTTTAAAAGGTGGTGGACTTCAGCTCCCAGAATTCCCCCAGCTGGGCTGAAGGGGGGAATTCTGGGAATTGAAGTTATATACCTCTTTTAAAAGGAGCAAGGCTTAATTCTTTTACCAATCTTGGTGCAAATTAGTTTTTCAACCTTTCGCAAATCACCAGCGGGGGTCTGCGGATCCCACTTATAGAATACAGCAAAATTCTCCGTTTTATTAACTTATTTCTTTATTTGGCTCAGGGATTGAATCAGTTTTTAACCGGTTGGCAATTTGCAAAATCGGTGAGCAAATGATCGATCAGAACCGCAGCAAAAGTTGGAGCTGAGATTGCCACCCCCTAAAGATATTTGCAAAAAGTCAAAAACCACCTTTTCATTCAAGTCCTGGGTTCAAAGGGGGTATTTTTCTTTTCTTTCTTTTTCTTTTTTTTTTGTTCTTGGAGATGCAGAAAAGGAGAGATTTCTTTAAATGATAATGATCATTATAATTGTAATCTGGGTTCTTATCAGATATTCTGGAATCCCTGGTGAACCATCCAGGCCTCCAGGCCATGGTTTAATCAGGGCTTAAAAGTTTTGCAAAGAGACTAAAGCTTTTGTCAAAAGGGTGTAAATCATCCTGAATTTGAGGGACAAATGGTGAGGGCCTCCTTGCTTTAAAAGTTGAGAATGGCTGGGAAGGATATAGGGTGGGTGGAGGGTCAGGCTGCCTATTTATTTATATTTTAGTTCAAAAGAAAGAGAAGAAAATAAAGAAAGGGTGGGAAAGGGGGAAAGCTAACCCTCAAAGTAATTCAAATTAAACCTGCAATTAAAGCCAACAGTAGCTTTTCTCTCCTCCTCCTCCTCCTCCTCCTCCCAATTGGGTGAGAATTGGGACGGATTACGGGGGTCCCCTTTCAGGTTTTGGTTTAAATCCACTCGCTTTCTGCGGATCTTCCGATGACGGAGAAAGCGGATTTTGCGCCCTGCTGAATTTGCTCACAGGAGAAAACTGAGTTGTCCCTCCCCACCGGAGAAACTCCCCGAGGATATGGATTTTAGTTCCCAGAATTCTCTGCAATGGGCTTGCTGGCTGGGGGATTCTGGGAGTGGAAGTCCATCCCTCTTAAAGCATGCTGGCTGGGGATTCTGGGAGTTGAAGTCCACCCATCTTAACTCAAGCTGGTTGGGGGATTCTGGGAGTGGAAGTCCACCCATCTTAAAGCATGCTGGCTAAGGGATTCTGGGAATTGAAGTCCACTCCTCTTAAAGCATGCTGGCTGGGAGATTCTGGGAGTTGAAGTCCACCCATCTTAAAGCATGCTGGCTAAGGGATTCTGGGAATTGAAGTCCACTCTTCTTAAAGCATGCCGGTAAAGCATGCCGGCTGGGGGATTCTGGGAGTTGAAGTCCACCCATCTTAACTCAAGCTGGCTGGGGGATTCTGGGAGTTGAAGTCCACCCATCTTAACTCAAGCTGGCTGGGGGATTCTGGGAGTTGAAGTCCACCCATCATAAAATGACTGAGCTTGAGAAATAATTGATGTAGAAAATAACCTTCTCTCCCAGAATTCTTAGCAACGGCCCAATTCGCCGGGGCCTTCTGGGAAATCATCCCCTTTAGCTGAGAGCTGTCTGGTCGACTCCCCAGTCTGTCGGACCACAACTCCCATCATCCCTAGGCTTGCCTGCCCACCTCCGTGGCCGGGGTAGGGTGGGGGGAGGCCAGATGAGCCCAAGATGCAATCCAGACTATTTCAGTGAAGCTTTAACTCTGAATGTGGTGGTGGTGGTGGTGGGTGTTTCAAGCTTGAATTCAGCCCAAAGCCATCACTCTTTCCATGGCCACACCGGCTGGGGCTGATAGGCATTGTAGTCCAGTCCTAGTCTGCTTTCCCCCCCCCCCCCACGCTGATGTCTCTTTCTCTCTCTCCAGCTGCTGCCTTAAAACGAAGCTCAGCTGCAGAGGCTCTTCAATAACTGTAAATATATATATATATTTACAAGTGTTTGGGGCTGATCTTATCCCCTTCGCAATTCTCTGCCACCTCTTTTGTTCTCCCCCCCACTCCCAAAGCTACCCCCCTCCCTCTTTGCACCAGCCCTACAAGTGGAAAGCAGACGCTGGAGCAGCAAGAAGGGAGATCGATGGTGTGAATAATTTAACGGGGAGCCTGTGGGGTGGGGGTGGGGGGGCTTGTGGGGGTCGGGGGCTGGACACACCAGGACGACAGATTCACAGCCCCCATAGGGTCCAGATCAGCAATGCCTTGATGGATCTCCCACCCCCACCCCCCATAAACGCTGACATGCTAATGTATGGACACTATATCTCTAAATTGAGTCTGGGGGTGCATTTCCTCCCAAGTCAACCCAGATTACCCCTGGGTTGTGGGGGGGGTGGCGGTTCTTAGCAGAGACACCCCCCTCTCACCCTTCCACATGCCTTCAAAGTGATACAATCGGTCCTCAACATACGACCACCACTGAGCCCAAAACTAAGCAAGACATTTGGGTTTTGCCCCATTTTACGACCTTTTCCATCGTTAAGGGAAGCACTGCCAGTTGGGAAGTGAGTCACATGGTCGTTAAGCGAGGCTTTCCCCCCTTCCCCCTTGACTTTGCTGGTCGGAAAGGTCGCAAAAGGGTATCACGTGACACCCGCCTGCACCCCCCCGGTCATAAATACGGATCAGTTGCCAAGCCTCTGAATTTTGATCACGTGACCAAATGGTCGTAAGGGGTGAAAAACGAAGTCCCTAAGTCCCTTTTTTCAGGGCCATTGTAATTTTGAATGGTCATGAAATGAATTGTTATAAATCAAGGACTAACCTGTATGTACAATTTGGAGAGGGGGGGAGAGAGAGAGAGAGAGAGAGAGAGAGAAAGATAGAGAAAGAAAGAAAGAGAGAGAGAGAGAAAGAGAAAGGAAGAGAGAAAGAGAGGAAAAGAGAAAGAGAGGAAAAGAGAAAGAGAAAGTGAGAGAGAAAGAGAGGAAAAGAGAAAGTGAGAGAGAAAGAATGAGAAAGAGACAGAAAAAGAGAGAGAGAAAGTGAGAGAGAAAGAGAAAGAGAGAGAAAGGAAGAAAGAGAAAGAGAAAAAGAAAGAGACAGAAAGATAGAGATAGAAAGAAAATGAGAGAGAAAGAGAGAAAGAGAAAGAAAGAAAGAGAAAAAGGTAGAGAAAGAGAAAAAGAGAGAAAGAGAGAAAGATAGAGAGAGAGAAAGAAAGAGAAAGAGAAAAAAGAGGTAGAGTGAGAAAAAGGAAAAGAGAAAGAGAGTAAAAAGAGAGAGAGAAAAACAAAGAGAAAGAGAGAAAGAAAGAGAAAGAGAGAGAAAGAGAAAGAGAGAGAGAAAGAAAGAAAGAGAAAGAAAGAGAGAGAGAGAGAGAAGGTAAGAGGGAGAGAAAAAGGTGGAATTACCAAGGTAAGGAGAAGAGGTAGAAATGTTCTTCTTTCTTTTTCCCTTTTTCCCATCCCTCCATCCTTTCCTGCCTCTCAACCTCCCCTTTTTCTTATTCCGTGCTTCATTCCCTCCCTACACCCTCAATCCCCCCAATATTCGAAGCACCAAGGAAAGAGCTAGAAACAGCATCTGTGTAGGATGCTAATCTTAGTTAGTCTTAGCCAAGGTTAGTATTTTCCTGGCTTTGCCACAGAGATCTGATAAATTTGGGGAGGGGGGGGGAAGGAATTTTTAAATGCCAGTTTGCTGGTTCCTTGCCATATCTAAACACTGTTCAGCTGTTTGAGGGGGAATCTGGACCTAGCAGGGAATTGCAAATCCCATTCATTATTATTATTATTATTATTATTATTATTATTATTATTATTATTATTATTAATAATGATTTTTAATATTTGTATTATCTGTATTTTATCTTGGCTGTTCACCGCCCTGAGTCCTTTGGGAGTAGGGCGGTTATAGAAATTTGATAAATAAATAAATAAATAAATAAATAAATAAATAAATAAATAAATAAATAAATAAATAAATATTATTAGTATTAGTATTATTATTAGTATTATTATTAGTATTATTACTGTTTTTTAGGAAAATCACCCCGAAAAGCAAAGATTCCAGAAATGGAAAACGGCCAGATTCGTCCGCAGCGGCATTTTCGTATATCACTTTGACCCGAGGAACAAATTTAAAGCTGGAAAACTACACAATCAGATCAGGTCGAGTCCAGCCACACGGTAAGGATATACAATATATTATAGTTCAACAGACTGTACGAATTTGGGAATTTCTGCGGCGGGAGAAACGTGAGTCTTGTTGGTACAGAGATGGGAGCCTAGAGTAAAAAGAAAGAAAGAAAGAAAGAAATAAGAAAGAAAGAAAGAAAGAAAGAAAGAAAGAAAGAAAGAAAGAAAGAAGAAAAAAGGCGCTCTAGGAAGTCTCGTTTTGTTGGTTGCAGGAGGTGTCCTGTCTGTGTAGAAGGAGGGTATGAAATGGGAATTGAAAGGTTAAACTATGCTATGAATATTTTTTTTAAGGCTTCTTCCTCTCTCCCTTCCTTCTTTGCTCTCTCCCTTTTTCTCTTCTTCCTCCCTCCCTTCCTTCCTTCCCTCCTTCCTTCCTTCCTCCTTTCCTCTCATTCCTCCCTCCCTCATCTCATTCCTTCCTTCCTCCCTCCCTCCCTCCTCCCTCTCTTCCTCCCATCCTCCTCCCTTCTTATCTCCTCCTCCTCCCCTCCTTCCTTCCTCCTTCTCTCTCATTCCTCCCTCCCTCTGTCTCATTCCTTCCTTCCTCTCCTTCCTCACACCCTTCCTCTCACCCTCCCTTCTCCTTCCTTCCTCCCCTCCTTCTTTCCTCCCTCCTTCCCTCTCATTCCTCCTCCATCTCCTTCCTTCCTCTCCTTCCCTCCTCCCACCCTTCCTCCCTCCCTTCTCCTTTCTTTTCTCCTCCCTTCCTTCCCGCCTTCCTTCCCTCCTCCTTCCCTCTCATTCCTCCTCCCTCCATCTCCTTCCTTCCTCTCCTTCCCTCCTCCCACCCTTCCTCCCTCCCTTCTCCTTTCTTTTCTCCTTCCTTCCTTCCCTCCTCCTTCCCTCTCATTCCTCCTCCCTCCACTTCATTCCTCCCTCCCTCCCTTCCTTCCTTCGTCCCTCCCTCCCTCCCCCTCCCTTATTTTCTCCTTCCTTCCTTCCTCCTTCCCTCACCTCCCTCCCTCCTTCTCATTCCTTCCTCCCTCTCCTTCCTTCCTTCCCTCCTTCCTCCCACCCTTCTCGCCACCCTCCCTTCTTTTCTCCTTCCTTCCTTCCTGCCTTCCGCCTTCCCTCCCTTTCCCCCATCTCATGATTGCCATGCGCAACCTTCCCAGCCAGTTCCTGACCACCAAAAAAAACCCATGGTTTCACTTAACAACCCTGCGATTCACTTAACAACCGCAGTGATTTGGTTTGCCTTGCTTTTCAACGGAAAACCTGGCCCCAGTTGCCTTCGTAAGTCAGGACTCCCTGTCATATTAACCCTGGCTTTTGATTAGCCACGATGGACCGTCGGCTTCTTCTCTGGGCTGCCAAAGCAGCTGGCTGGTGCCAATCATTGATTTCTTAATTTAAGATCCGGGCAGAGGCCTCCGATATAGGTGACTCTTAACTGCCTTATTTAAGATTCATTTAAAGGATAATATATCAGCTGTCTTGAGTCAGCGCAGGGCTGGTCAAAAATGCTGCTTTGTACATTAACGGAGCAATGAAACTGACCTCAAACATGGCGTTCCTGATTTATAAAGCTTAACTCTCCCGCGAAACACACCGTTGTCTGGCAGAAATTGGGGGTTTCGGAACCCCCCCCCCCCAATCTCTCGTTCATAGGGGATAACAGTTAGGTCTTCCTTGTGGTGCCCCATCCCGTAGGCTCCGCCCTGCCGCTTCTTTTTGGACCGATCACCCGGCACAGCTACAACGGGATGCTATATTTGTAAGGCGGGGGAATCCGTCCAGCGCAGGATATATAGGACAGCCAGTTTGGCGTAGTGGTTTTAAGGTGCTAGCCCAGCCTGGGAGTTCTAGTCCAGCTTTTGGCATGAAAGCCGGCTGGGTGACTTTGGACCAATCACCAGGAGACTGTGAGTTCTAGTCCTGCCTGAGACATGAAAAAGCTGGGTGACTTTGGGCCAATCACCAGGGAGACTGGGAGTTCTAGTCCTGCCTGAGACATGAAAAAGCTGGGTGACTTTGGGCCAATCACCAGGAGACTGGGAGTTCTAGTCCTGCCTGAGGCATGAAAAAGCTGGGTGACTTTGGGCCAATCACCAGGAGACGGTGAGTTCTAGTCCCGCCTTTGGCATGAAAGCCGGATGGGTGACTTTGGGCCAATCACCAGGAGACGGTGAGTTCTAGTCCTGCCTGAGGCAAGAAAAAGCTGGGTGTCTTTGGGCCAATCACCAGGAGACTGGGAGTTCTAGTCCTACCTGAGACATGAAAAAGCTGGGTGACTTTGGGCCAATCACCAGGAGACGGTGAGTTCTAGTCCCGCCTTTGGCATGAAAGCCGGATGGGTGACTTTGGGCCTATCACCAGGAGACTGGGAGTTCTAGTCCTGCCTGAGACATGAAAAAGCTGGGTGACTTTGGGCCTATCACCAGGAGACTGGGAGTTCTAGTCCTGCCTGAGACATGAAAAAGCTGGGTGACTTTGGGCCAATCACCAGGAGACTGGGAGTTATAGTCCTGCCTGAGACATGAAAAGGCTGGGTGACTTTGGGCCAATCACCAGGAGACGGTGAGTTCTAGTCCCGCCTTTGGCATAAAAGCCGGCTGGGTGACTTTGGGCCAATCACCAGGAGACGGTGAGTTCTAGTCCTGCCTTTGGCATAAAAGCCGGCTGGGTGACTTTGGGCCAATCACCAGGAGACGGTGAGTTCTAGTCCCGCCTTTGGCATAAAAGCCGGCTGGGTGACTTTGGGCCAATCACCAGGAGACGGTGAGTTCTAGTCCCGCCTTTGGCATAAAAGCCGGCTGGGTGACTTTGGGCCAATCACCAGGAGACGGTGAGTTCTAGTCCCGCCTTTGGCATAAAAGCCGGCTGGGTGACTTTGGGTCAATCACCAGGAGATGGTGAGTTCTAGTCCTGCCTGAGGCACGAAAAAGCTGGGTGACTTTGGGCCCATCACCAGGCTAATCCGTAGAAACAGAATTTCAGAAACCTAGAAGTACAAGAAGGGAAGGATCAATGACAATGAAGATTTATTTTTAAAGGGAGAAGCAAACGTTACTATTACCACCTGATCGTCGCAGATGTTAAGAATATTATTTTTACTATGACCCCAATATTATATCTCAATGGCACAACGGACAACACACTTAGATATCAAATTGTTGTGTTTTATATTGTCAAAAATTAAAAAAGAAAATTATACCAAAGGAAGAAAAAAAGAATTCCAGGCTTAACCACCTGTCTGGTTTCCATACCCCCAAAATGCCATCCAAAGGGTCTCTTTAATACATGGAACCCCCCCCACCCCCACCCCAATGTAAAATCTCGGTATTATTATTATACGGAAAAAATTCCAGATTTTTGTAAGGGCCACGGCGATATTTCTTCGGGCATCTCTCCCCATTTTGCTGCATCTTCACCTCCACGACGCCATCCGATGCAGCAGAGAAACCGTTCGCTGTCTGCCAGGCGCAGCCCTGCACCCGGCGGAGCCATATTTCACCATTAAGGTAGAGTGTGCCACTTGGTTCAGCTTTTCTCGTGTCTCCTTCTTCTCCCACCCTGTCTCCTCCCAGCTCCTGTTATTTATGGCCTCATTTTCTCCTTGGCGCCACTGGCTGCCAAAGGAAGGCACCGGGCGCGCGGCCTCCACCCCACCTCTCTCCTGTCGTTTCCCCCCCCCCCACACACACACCCCATTTCCCTCCCCGCCCGAAGGATGCTAAAATTGCTAGATGGCAGGAGATTGAAAGGGTGGTGGGGGGAGACAAAGCCAGGTGCCCGAGGTGCTGGGTGCAGAAGGTGGCAATAAGCGAATAAGAAGCCAACATGCGGACAAAGGTTGTTGGTTTTGGGGGGGATTGTTTTGGCAGCCGGGCGTGGTGCATGGAGACACCGTTGTATCACGGAGGTGGGAGATGGGGAGGGAGGGTCTTAGGGAGGAAGGTTCAGAATAGAACTGATCAGAATAGAGCTGGAAGGGAGCTTGGAGATCTTCTAGTCCAGCCCAGGAGACTTTATCCCGTAGGGAAGGGAAGGGAAGGGAAGGGAAGAGAAGGGAAGGGAAGGGAGGGAGGAAGTGGAAGGGAAGGAAGGAAGGGAAGGAAAGGAAGGGAAGGAAGAAAGGGAAGAAGGAAGGAAGGGAAAGGAAGGGAGGGAGGGAGGAAGGAAGGGAGGAAAAGGAAGGAAGGAAGGAAGTGGAAGGGAAGGGAGGAAGGGAAGGAAGGGAAGGGAAGGAAGGAAGGGAAGAAGGAAGGAAGGGAAAGGAAGGAAGGAAGGAAGGGAGGAAGGAAAAGGAAGGAAGGAAGGAAGTGGAAGGGAAGGGAGGAAGGGAAGGAAGGGAAGGGAAGGGAGGAAAGAAAGAAGGAAGGGAAGAAGGAAGGAAGGGAAAGGAAGGGAGGAAGGAAGGAAGAAAGGAAGGAAAAGGAAGGAAGGGAGGAAGGAAGGAAGGTGGAAGGGAGGAAGGGAAGGGAAGGAAGGAAGGGAAAGTAAGGAAGGAAGGGAAAGGAAGGGAGGAAGGAAGGAAGGAAGGAAGGAAGGAAGGAAGGAAGGAAGGAAGGAAGGAAGGAGCCTTGGTGTTGCAGCAGACTAAACTGCACTTAGAGTAGTACTTAGCTGCCAGCTGCCTGCAATTACTGTAAGTTCGAATCTCACCAGGCTCAAGGTTGAGTCAGCCTTCCATCCTTCCGAGGTAGGTAAAATGAGGACCCGGATTGTGGGGGCATTGACTTTGTATAAAAAAAAGAACACCGCTTGGGGGGTGGGGGGCGAAAGCCCTACTAAGGTATATATAAAAGTATGAAGGCTATTGCTTAAAAAGCATTGTAAGCCGCCCTGAGTCTCCGGAGAAAGGGCGGCATATAAATCGAACCAACAAATAAATAAATAAATAAATAAATAAATAAATAAATAAATAAATAAATAAATAAGGAGGGAAGGAGGGAGGGAAGGAAGGGAGGGAGGGAAGGAAGGGAGGGAGGGAAGGAGGGGAGGAGAAAAAAGGAAGGATTGAGATGGACGGAAGGAAGGAAGGAAGAATAACAGAATGAAAGCATTGGAAGGGACTTTGGAGGTCATCTAGTCCAACCCCCTGCTCAAGCAGAAAACCCGGCCGATCCCATTTCAGACAAAATGTCTGTCCGGTGTTTTCTTCAAACCCTCCAAGAATGAGAGGATAAAATAAAGAATACAGAATGGAGGACTGAACCAATTCCTGCCCATTTTTGCACCCCACGTCATATTGGCTTCGTTTTAACCATAGTTTGTTTCAGAGGCGAGTTTTCTTTTCAGCCGCCTCGGGGCCTTTTAAAACATCATGCTTCCAGCATCTGTCCATCAACAAAACTGGTTTTCCTTTCCCTCCAACCTCCCAATGCCTTTGTGTGACCTTGTGTGAAAAAAATTATAAATTTGGTGGCGTTTCAAGGCAACAATTCAGTTAACACCCATTTTGCAGCCAGCCTGGCGGGTTTTTTTGTTCATTGTGCTTTTAAAAAAGAGAAGCTTTTGAAGGTAATTCCCCCCACCCCAAAAAAGGAAAAAAGAACAAAAGGGGCGGGGGGGAAAGCGAATTTAAAAAAGAAATAAAACTGGAGAACCGAGAACGGGAAGAAGCCGCGGCAGCTAATTAAAAAAAAAAAAAAGCGACACCAAAAAGAACAACCCACAAAAGACGGGTAGAAAAAGGAGAGGAAGAAAGAAATGAAATGATATATTTTTTCCATTGAAAAAAAAAAAATTAACAATATGATTAAACACTTCGGTTTGAATGCCAGCCTTTCGCTGACGTTTTTCTTTGCTCTACAAATTCTCAAAAGTTTGCGGCTTGTCCCGCGGAGTTAAATTTAGGACATCGGGGTTCGGATGATAGGTGGTCCTCGGTTAATGACCACAATTGAGCCCCAACATATCTGTCGCTAAGTGAGACCTTCGCTCCGTGAGGTTTGCTCCGTTTTACGAATTTTCTTTCCCCAGGTGGATAAGTGAATCCCCGCAGTTGTTAAGTTTTAGGAACACCGTCGTTAAACGAATCGGGCTTTCCCCGTTGTCAGGAGGTCGCGATCGCGGGGACTCTGCGACCGTCCTAAATGTGAGCCAGTCGTCAAGCAGCCGAGTGTAAATCGTGCGATGCTTCAAGGGTCGTGAGTGTGAAAATCCGGGCCCCGTTTAACTTCGTCGCTAAATGAGGACTGCCTGTACTGGATTAAAACCCGCTTTTATCCAAAGTTAATTTGCATCCCGAGCAGCTGAGAATATTTTTTTTCCAGCGTGGAATTGGGGATTTTAATCTGGAATTCCTGCCACCCTGATTTGCCAGCTCAGCAGCTCCCAAGCTTGCTGGTGAGTAGGGTGTTTGCCGGCCAGCCAGCCGGTTGGCGCGTCAGCTGTCTGGCCAGCTTGCTCCCTGCAGAGCCGGTGGTTTTCTCCGACCCTTGCTTCTCCATCTCTCTTCACACTTCGCTTGGCATGTCCTTGGATGCTGGTAGCTGGCTGCTGGTTGGGTCCGCAATGGAGCAGCTGCCTTGCAAGGGGTCAAACTAGAGGTGTGGGGGCAGAGAACAGGGGCCGGGCAGGGTTGAGCCCCCTTAGTGGCTAAGGGCCATCGGTAAGGGGAAACTGTCCCTGTTCAGAGGAGTGGAAGGAGGGAGGGAGGAAGGAGGGAGAGAAGGAGGGGAAAGGGAAGGAAGGAAGTAGAGAAGAAGGGAAACAGAAAGGGAGGGAGAGAGGGAAGGAAGAAGGAAAGAGGGAGGGAAAGAAAGGGATGGAAGGAAGGGGAAAGGGGAATGTAAGAGAGAAAGGGAAAGGAAAGGAGAAAGGGAAGGAAGGAAATAAAGGGGAAGGGAAACAAATGGAAAGAGAGAGAGCAAAGGAAGAGGGAAAAAGGAATGGAAAAAGAGAAGAAGGGAAGGAAGTAAGGGAAAAAGAGGGAAGGAGGGGAATGGAAAGAGAGAAAGGGGAGGGAAGGAAGGAAGGAAAGAAGTAGAGGGGAATGGAAACAGAAAGGGAGGGAGAGAGAGAAGGAAGGAAGGGAAGGAAGAGGGAAAAGGGAATGGAAAGAGAGAGGAAGGGAAGGAAGGAACGAAGGAAGGAAAGGGAAAAGAGGGAAAGGGGAATGGAAAGAGAGAAAGGGAAAGGGAAAGGGAAGGAAGGAAGTAGAGGGGAAAGGGAAACAGAAAGGGAGGGAGAGAGAGGGGAGGAAGAGGGAAAAAGGAATGGAAAAAGAGGAAGGGAAGGAAGAAATGAAAGAAAGGGAAAAGAGGGAAGGAGGGGAAGGGAAAGAGAAATGGGAAGGAAGGAAGGAAGTAGAGGGGAAGGGAAACAAAGGGGAGAGAGAGAAGAAAGGAAGGGAAGGGAGAGGGAAAAGGGAATGGAAAGAGAGAGGAAGGGAAGGAAGGAACGAAGGAAGGAAAGGAAAGGGAAAAGAAGGAAAGGGGAATAGAAAGAGAGAAAAAGGAAGGAAGGAAGGAGACTAGCTAGATAAATAGGTGGATGGGAAGGAAGGAAAGAAGATGGCTTGATAAATAAAGAGGTGGATGGGAAGGAAGGAAGGAGGTTAGATAAGATGAATAGGTGGATGGGGAGGGAGGAAGGAAGCGAAAGGGAAAGAGGGGAGGACGGAGTGAGACGGAGGAAGGAGGGAAGGCTTTGTTGATGGACGTGTGGGACCTTGTGTTGAGTTGTGTGTTGCCTTGCACTGCATTCCCTTTGCAAGCCCTCAACCCCCACCCCTTCTGCCCCATAGAGGGTGGGTGAGTGGGGAAACACTGCCGGAATGGGAAACAACCCAGACGGCCATTGAAATGGAGATCCACAGAATTTCGCCGCTATTGAAATCCAAAAGTGGAAAAGCTTCCCCATTTGCTAATCCTTTGTGTGTCCCACCCCTCGTTCCCCCTCCCGAGCTGGTTTCCATAATCCCCTCTGAGCCAGGAGCCAGGAAATTGGGGAGGGGAGTGCAAGAAAGATCCCCCCTTAATATGCATTCCTTTGCCCCTTGCAATTCTCTCCCTTTCCTCTTACCACCTCTATGCCAGCCTCCGGAATAATATAGTCTTTGTTCCAATTTAAGATCGGAGGACTTCAACTCCCAGAATGCAACAGCCAATCCTACAAGGTGTCAGCACTTCAACCTGCATTTACTCTAGTGCTGACATAAGAAGGAGAAGAGGGGGGGCAACTGGCAAGAGGACGCTTGACTTCTCACCTACTTATTTTCCCTGAAGATAATATCCCCTAGGAGATGAGATGGGAGGGAGGACATTCCTGGGAGCTGAAGTAGTAGATATGGGGAGAGTGATTTGGGAAGAGGGCCAATGAGATGCAGAAAATTGGGGAACGTTAAGGGAAGGTTTGGGGGTCAGGAAGTCAGTGTTGGCTACGCCACAATCGGGGGACAGGTCGTGCTTAATAAATGAAAGATTTCATCAAAGACTATTTGTTTGGAAATGCAATTTATTTTATTTGAGACGACATCGAAACCTGACACAAGGCTTGTGGGGGGGGGGGGTTCTGGGAGTCGTAGTCCACCCATCGTAAAAGTTGCCAAGCGTGAGCGAGACAACTATAGGGCTAAAAGCGTCACTTTTAAGTCGAACGAAACGAGAAACTTTAGTGAGGACAGAGAGGGACTGGCGAGGCGCTTGAGGATGCTTCAAGCTGCCAGCCACTCGGAGGTGCCCTTTCTTGACCGACTCCATTCCGTACTTGCTGCCCTATGTGGAGACATCCATCCCTCTGTCCCTGATTTTTTTTTCTTTCTTAGGGGTACAGGAAGTCTTCAATTTATGACCACGATTGAGCCCAACATTTCCGCGGCTAAGCAAGATGGCTAAGTGAATTTTGCCCTGTTTTACAACCCTTCTTGCCCCCGTTGTTAAAGGAATCACTGCAGTCGGTAAGCGAATAACACAGCGAAGCGCGTCGGGCTTCCCCATCCCTTGACTGATGACCACAAGCGAGGCCGAAATGGCTGAGCGAAACGTGTCTTGCCAGTTTTTGCCCTGTCTTACGGACCTCGCCTGCCACCGTCGTTAAGCGAATCGCCGGCGGTCATTCCGTTCGTCGCACGCGGTCGCTAAGCGAACCCGTCTTCCTCCATGGACTCGGCTCGTCGGAAGGTTGCAAAAAGGGATCACATGACACCCACAGACCCCCGGGACCGTCATAAATACGAGACAGTTGCCGGTGGACATCGCGTGACCGTGGGGATCTTGCAAACGATCGTAAAAGTGTGGAAAACAATTTTTCCCTGGTGCTGTTTTAACTTCAGTCACTCAACAAACGATTGTAAGTCGAGAACTACTCGTACGGAGATCCTTAAACGGTACGAGAAGGACCGACGCCGTTTTTCTCGGATCGGAGCGGGAAAAATGGTCGTTCCCAACTGTTTGTTGAATCAAAACCAAGAATAACCCAAGCCTGTTGCAAGCTTTAAACCAGATTTCCCCTCGAGACAGGATTCTAGATCTTAAAGCTAGCCCGGAGTAGCTTTCCCGGGGATCTCTGGGGGATCTCGACGGAGCATGGTAAAAACGTTATAGCGGCGAGACGCTGAACGAATCCGACGAACTAGAAAAGCCTCATCCAATTTTCATGAAAGCGCGGCGGGTAGTTTAAAAAAAAATGGGGGGGGGGGCGACCGGAAATAGAACTGTGGGGGGGTGGGGGGGGGAACCTCTGGGAAATAAAGCTAAATTATTTGATTGAATCTTCCATTCTGCCTGGATGGGAGAGGAGAAATCTATCTTCCGGGTCCAGAGAGAGAAAAAGAAGGAGGAAAGATTTCTTCTTCAAGGTTGACTGATCCTGCGCTAAAAAACATTTTACTTCCTCTTGTTTTTGGGGAGGGGTGGGGGCACGTCTTGAACCCCCTGTGGGTGGGTCGAAAGGAAAATAATCCACCTTTGCCCGCCCCCCCCTTTTTTTTTTAAAAAAAAAAATCAGGTTTGGAATGAAGAGAAATGGGAATTGGGAAGAAAAGCGTTTTTTGAGAATTAAGAATAGGAGAGCGGAGAGGGAAGGGACCTTGGAGGTCTTCTAGTCCAACCCCGTTTTTTAACCGGGTTTGGAATGAAGAGAAACAGAAATGGGAAGAAAGCAGTTTTTGAGAATTAAGAATAGGAGAGCGGAGAGGGAAGGGACCTTGGAGGTCTTCTAGTCCAACCCTGTTTTTTAATCGGGTTTGGAATGAAGAGAAACAGAAATGGGAAGAAAGTGTTTTTGAGAATTAAGAATAGAAGAACGCAGAATAACAGAGATGGACGGGACAACGGTCCTAAGTGTGCAAAACGGCTCCTGAGTCCCCCCTTTTTTCTTTACCCAGGGCTGTTGCAACTTTGGACGGTCACTAAACGAACCGTTCTAAATCCAGGACGACCTGTTTACATTTTTGCAACCAGGTGCCAAGCGATTCCCAGGAGCGTATTTTTTTTTTATTTTATTTTTTTGTTGGCATGCGTGCCAACCTAGTTTTGCAAAGCTTCCTCCTTTTTATCCCATCGCCAGCCTGGGCAGTAAATTTAATTTTTGTCCTCCCCGTCCTCCTCCTTTCCCCCCACCCCACCCCACCGCTCGCCACAACCCTTTGAGCTGAGAGGAGGAGGAGATGGTGCCCAGCCCTGCTTGTGCCAAAGCCTCTGCACCCCCCACTCCCCCTCCCCTCCCCAAGCCTGCCCCCCCCACCTCTCCCCATGGTGCGATGCTCCCTCCTGTGTCTTTCAACGCCCACGGTATGTTTATTTAT